>JAHBMJ010000264.1:0-2500 GCA_018398765.1 Chromera velia | reverse complement strand
GTCCATTCATCCATCCATTCATCCATTTGTCCATCCATCCATCTATCCGTCTATTGATCCATTCATCCATTCGTCCATCCATGCATCCATCCATCTGTCCATCCATCTATTCATTCATTCGTTCATTCATTCATTCAATTCATTCATTCGTTCATTCTTTAATTCAATCATTCATTCATTCATTCATTTATTTATCCATTCATTCATTCATTTATTTATCCGTTCATTCATTCCCTCATTCATTCATTCATTCATTCATTCATTCATTCATCGGATTCCATCCATATATTCATTCATTCATTCATCTATCCACTCATTCATTCCAGGACCTTCATTTATCCATTCATTCATTCATTCATTCATTCATCCATTCACTCACTCATTCATTCATTCATTTATTCATTCATTCATTCATTCATTCATGTATTCGTTCTATCCACTACCATGCACTGGGGGGGGATCTGGCCGTCAGGGTCATATCAACAGACCTGCTCACGGGCTTCCTCCAGCCAAGGCTGTACTCCTGCTCTCCACTCCCTGGACCCCTCCCTACTGTGCGCCTGGAATCGCATCCACTGGATGGCTATTTCTCTAGCCTCTGCTTTTCCCTCCTTCCGTTGCCCCCTGACCGTGTCTGTCATAATTTCTATCAGCCTCCCCCTAAGCCTTTCTCCCTCCCAGCTCCTATCGGTGAGAAGCACCGGGGAGCGCTCCTTAGCGGGTGTGAACAGGGATTCGGCCTTGTCTGGGAGCAGTCTGAGAATGCTCGTTAGACATGCAAGCACGTGATCTCCACAGCGGTAAAGTGGTACCCCTTCCGTTTGCTAGGGGACTAGCATTTCCTCTACATCGGTGTCCGGCAACCCCCTCAAGAAGTTAAGCCAGTTCTCTGAAATGTACCCCCTCACTTTTCGGTACATTTCAATTGCTAGTAGTGCCACCCTGCGGAGAACCTGCCGTTTACCAGCTGACGAGAGACTGAGGACTCGCGGCGACTCACTTAATGAGTCTAAGCTCACCATATGGACTCTCTCTCTGTCCCCCTTTTCTGGGGGGCCCCGTCCCCCTGTCCTATTCCAGACCAGTACTGCATACCAGTGTCGTGACGCCGGGTCGTTGACGGGCACATAGTACCAAAACTTTGATGTCAGCGCCTTCTCCCCCAGCCTTTCGATGGGCCCCCCGAGTGCTGCCGACAGGGGGCCGGCGTGCTCTCCTGCCCATTACAGCTGTGGGGCACCCCTGATCGGCTCTCCGTCTGTGGAGGGCAGATGCGTGCTGAATACAAAGACGTCAAGTAAATCGGACTGCAATGGTGTGTCAGCTCTGCTTTCAATTAGGGCTGAGAGCCGCCCCGCTCGCATGATCTCGTCATCTAGGTGGAAGCGCTCCCGCTGCCCTTCTGGATCCATTCTACTCCACCTTTGTTAAAGGATTACAAGAAGGGAGGCCAGCCGGCCCGCCGATGTGTGACCGGGTTGCTTGCTCGTCGGGTTTAGGGGGGAGTGGGCGTGCGGAAGTGGCGAAGGTCCCCTGTCCCTCGGGCCTGTGGGACTAAGGAGAGCTGGGAGTGGGAAAGGGCATGTGTGGCCCTTCCCACACCCCTGATCTTTACCGAGCTGTCATCGGATGTGTCTTCCGAGCGGGGAGGTACAGGGGGAGGGGTTGTATGTCCGCAAGTGAGTGTGCTTGGGGGGGGCACAGGGTAGACGTGTCTATGGGCTTCGTGGGTGCGTGTATGACCCAGATCGGGGTGCAAAGAGATCCTCGGCCGTACCGGTTGTTGGTGTGAGACGGAGGTCAGCGTCGCTTGCCCGTTCTGCCTCTGTCCAGGGGCCACAGCATCTCCGGTCCACTCTTCTCTCTCTCGTTCGAGGTCCCTGTCCCTTCTTCTTCCCCCTGCCCTTGCTTCTATATACTTCCTTTCGTGTCTGGAGGACAATATATCCAGTGCGATGGGGCATGCTCGTTCCCCTGCGTCCGTGCGGGTCTTCTGACCGAGCCCCCGAGCCGGCACTCTGTCCTTCTTTCATCGCTGCTTGGTCCGGCGTTAGCTACAGTCTGTGGGGGGGGGTCGGGGCTTAAGGTTCCTTGTCCGTTCAGAGTACTCGTTCCTCTTCTGTGAACAACAGTTGACTGTACTTCGCACAAGTGTTGCGCACGATATTTTCCGTCGTTTTTGGCGGGCAAAGTGTCGTTCTTCCCCTTTTCTTACGCTCTTCCTTTTAGCTGGTAGGGAAAGGGGCGATGATCTGTTATTGTATTATTGTATTATTCTGTAGCTGTCGCCTCGGGGATGTGCGCAAAAAGTGCGCGCGCGCGTTTAAAGCGAGCGCGCAAGCTTTTTTTTTGGATGAAACGATTTAATTCCCGAGACTCTTTTAGGATCTGGAGCTTATATATATATACGTTTTCGTGCATGACATTGAAGGCATTCAGAATTGTCTGAAGGGACGCTGAAGACCGTTAAAGCGAGAGTTCAGTGCCCTCCCTGGAACCC
>JAHBMJ010000263.1:14545-51617 GCA_018398765.1 Chromera velia | reverse complement strand
GGGGGGGGGGAGAGACAGAGAGAGGAGACACACTACGCACTAATGCAGTTGGTGTAGCATCCTGGTTCTCGTTTGTCGGGTGAATACGCAGGCGGAGAGTGGGAGGGATTGTGGACTTTGTATTTGTAGCCTGACAACCTGTGACCCACAAGAGAGACACTGTCTCACGCTCACAACAAGAGTAGCGAGAGTGGCGTTGCTTGGTCGTCTTAGCCTCATTATTGGCCCTAATAGAATATTATTAAGTACAACTGCAAAATTCGAATTGAATTGACATGGTTCGTTGCGTGGCCCTTATATATCATGATGATGATGATGATGATGATTCTCTCTCTTTCCTCGTCAAACTGTTAAAGTCGCGAGCACTGACCAGATTGGTCCTTTTCCGAATTTCTTACTCGTTCTGTGACGGGAGTTCGACTTGAAAAACGTATCCCTCGTTTCTTAGGCAGTCTCCAACCAGCATAGACCTGTTCTTGCATCTGTCATGCCCTGACTAGTCTTATTCCCGATGTCGGACGAGAGTAGAGACTCGAATTGATTGATTGATTGATTGATTGATATGAATAAAGCAGGCAGAAAGGGCAGCGGAGAAAATGACGACGTCATTAACCGTGCTGCAACGGCTGCAGCAACAGCCGTCTCCAACACCCTCATCCCAAAATTCACAGAGATCACCACCGCACTCGAAGGTTTCCGTCTCAGTACCATCTCCAGAGACGAGGCTGTGACTCTGATTGGGCAAGCTGAGCAGAGGGTTGAGGTCAGGCTTGACCATGTAGAAATGATCGTTGAGGAAGAGAGGGTGTTCGCACTCCTGGAGTGGGTTGAAAAGGAGAAAGCACTCGACCATGCCAAGAGGGGCACGGCGGTGGTAAATATCAAGACATCTCCCCTTTGGCCTGTGTTTTACAAGGGACGACCTCAAAGCAGCAAAGTCTCTCGGTGCCCTCATAGAAGGCGAGTGGAAACGGCAGAGGAAATTCTCACAGGAGCTGTACCCCTATTCCCCCCTCCATCGCTGCCTCTCAATGCTCGGAGGTATATCGTCTGGAGAGCCGGACATAGATGGGGTATGAGCTGGAGGATCAAGTCTTTTTTCTACAGAAGCACCACGGACATGCGGGGGGAGCCCTCACATACCGATGAACTCAAACTCACCCCGGGTGATGCAGCCGCCCTGCTGTCAGCATATGATGAGGCCCGCAATAAACTAGGGATTGAAGAGGGGAGACCTCTCCCCCTCTTCCTCCCTACGGATACCGAGATTCTGAACCGAAAAATTGTAATGCACCCAGGTGCCTCCCCCCTCTTCCGTTTCTTTGGAAAGGTTAATAGAGTGACCCGAGCGGTGGAGGGAGGGTTTGCAACCGAAGCACAGCAGAATTTGAAAGACCGGTACCATGCTGTTATGCAGGACTTTCGAAAGGTTACCGGCCCCACTAGTACCAGAGTAGCAGGACTGACCGAGCGACTCCGGCAGTTCTCAGCTGACTAGAGATTGGGGAGAATTGAGGGGTCTAGGGCTCCAGACCTTGGAGCGGGGGGCATGGTCGAACCCGAGGCACCGAGACAGGTCGACCTGGGGGTGCGCCTGCGTAGAACACTTGACGAGACGAACGGTAATCCCAGCACTGTAGAGCAGACCGACAGACATAGACAGCGAATGCAAAGAGGTGAGGGAGGCGGAGTGAGGCGGGGACTCCTGTTTGGCCCCCAGCAGCAGCAGCGCACTGATGGGTGGGGGAGCCCTTTTAGAGTTCTGAACACAGCGCCTTCCTGGCAGGGGGGACCGATCCAGAGAGGGGAAAATGGGGATGCTATGGCAGACGTTCAGTCCCCAGTAAACCCAGCACAAACTGATAAAGGGGGGTGGGAGAGTAGGGTGGCCGAGTTCAATAGAGTCGATAGACCAGCGGGAAGCTCAGGGGAAGGGGAAGGGAGGGCCGGTCCCTCCCAGTAGCCGACGTGGCAGAGGGAGGGGGGGAGAGCAGGGTACCACCCCTCTCCTGCAGATTCGACCCTGCATCACGGCAGTTTTCGGGACTTCTGCCGGAACAAAAGGTCCCACCCGGGGGCCCCCCGCCTTCGTCTCCATCTCCCGTCCGCCCGTCCGTTTTCCCCCCCCCGATTTCGTTAGTCTGTACCGTGGGAAGTCTTCGCAGGCCCTTGCCGGAGAGGCCCTCGTTGTTTACTTTTTTTTGTGGAGGCAGAGAAGAGGAACTAAAGACACATAATCAAAATTCGAATGGCCAGCAGCCTCCTAACAATACGAACCGTCCCCCTCAAGTAGAATGGGAGGCGCAGGCCCGGTCTGTTTCTAACTCCCCCCTGCCACCACTCTCTCGCTCCCTCCCCCTCTCCTCTCATGTCCACTGCGCTCCTTTAATGCCCTTACCTCCCTTTTGCATCCCCCCAAGTTGCCAACCACTTATCTCTCACTCGGATAGGTTCGATGAGAAAGGAAGACAGTCAGTGAGCCAGCCAAACTACATAAATAAATGCGAGCTCATATGGGCCTGCCCTCTCTCTCCTGCTCTCTACGCAGGGACTTCAAACGACAGAACTGACGAAATGATACCTTTTCCTCCTCTCTGCTCCTCTCTTCTTGCACCTGGCCTCAGTTTTCCCTCCTGCTGGGATGGGCTTTTTGGGGAGGATGTCATTGAGAAGCCTTGGTTGGTCAGTAGAGGAAAGAGAAGTATGGGGAAGGGAAGAAACCTTTTAGAGGGGGGGCCGGGAGTGAAGAAAGAAAGAAATGCATTCGAAGTGCTTGCCTTAGAGAATGAAGAACTCCTTTTTTCCTCTCCTGTTCCTTCTCCCTCCCTACCGTCTCCTCCTCCTGCTGCCTTCCCCCTGAGCTTTTGCCCCCCACCGGCAGGCACCCTGCCAGCCTGGAATAGGTTAAAAATCTGTCCTCATCCCATCCGCCCCTTGTACTCCTCTATTCAGAATCTTCCCCCAGGTTTCTTGCCGGCATGCTGGGATAGGTTGGCTTCAGGTAAAGAAAAGCTGTCTAGAAAGAAAGCTGCAGCAAAAAGAAGGGTCATGAAGGTACAAAGGAAACTTCAAAGAAAGGAAAGAAGTCGTACAATAGCTATGTAAGTAAAGGATGTTTCGCCTACAGAGGTCTCTTCTCGCCTCCCCCCCTCCCCCTTTTCTCAGTTTGTTCTCAGTCAACCTTCCCACACAAGTCCCTCTGTTACAGCTAAGCCTTCTCCATCTTCTTCATCTATGCACGAAGGTGATGTCACTTCTTCTCCTTCTTCTTCTTTTCCCCCTTCTTCTTCCCCCTCTGAAGTAAAAGACGTAAAGAGTAAGGGGGAGACGAAGATTGAACAAACGGACGGTGTACAGTGTAAAAACTCGACGACCTCTATTTCCTTTCTTCCCACCCATTCCGCCCTTAACTCCTTGGAGGCTCAAGGCCCCCCTTCGCCAAGGCCGTCAAATTTATTTTTCTCCTCTATGTGCATCTATTCTCCTCCATGCATGCAGCTCTCCCCGGTTATGCCTCCCTGCCCCCCTCCTATCCCTTCCCTTCCTGCGACTCCCTCCTCTCAAGATCTTCCTTCTCATTCTCCTCCAACGCCACCTCCTCCACCTGAACCTCCTCCAGTCCCTCCGATCTTTTTTCCTATTTCTTTCGCCCCAAGTTTTTCTGCTTTGACCACAAATCGCTGCACTCCTCCTATCCCATCTGTTATGTTCAATCATGAAGCTCGACATTCTGGACATTCGTTGCACCACTTCCTTTCCCGCCCTCCGCCAATAGTTCTACCCGCTATCTTTGGCTGTCAGCCTGCCTCTAGCCCTCTTCGCACTCTCAAGTGTCCAACGTCTGTCCGTCTCACACCGCTTTGTTCGGTTCCGTCTCGAGTGAAAATGCTGTACAAATTGTTCTGCTCCGAGTCCGCAAAGGAGGAATCTTCGCCACCCACTGAGGTATCTCCCACACAAATGTCTTGCCCCTCTCCCTCTCTCTCCACTTCCCCTTCCTCAGAAGACAAATGTGAGGTGGGAACGAACGACGAACACGGAAAGCAAGAGATTTGGGGAGTCGGTTCTTTCTTTTCTTTTTCTACTTCTTTTTTTCCTTCTCCTTGCAGCCTTTCTGCTTCTTCTTCTCCTCCCTTTTCTTTTTCTCATTCCTCTCCTGGAAGGTTCGTTGGAAGCGCTTCACTGGATAAAGGTGAAAATAAAATGAGCGACAGACACAGAAAACAGGTAAAAATTGAATAAGGGACAGACGCAGTGAGCAGGGGGCCCGATAAAATCGCCAAGGGTATGAACGGAACGAACGACGGACACGGGAAGCAGGGGAGTGAAAAAGGTGGCTGCCTTTCTATTTTTCCTTCTTCTTCTGCTTCTTCTTTTTCCTTGTCTCCTTCCTCCCCTTTTCCTTCGTCTTTCACTAAGCCTTCTTCTCCTGGGGAGTCCAATGGAAATGCCATGAAAGAGAAGGGTGAAAGCGGAACGAACGACAGACACATGGAGCAGGGGAGTAAGGGAGGTGGCTCTTCTAGTGGCTCTTTTTCCTCTTCTTCTCTTTCTGCCTCTTCTTCTTCTTCCTCTTCCTCTCTCTCCTCCTCCTCCTCCTCCGGATCACGCCCCAAAGCACTGACCCTTCAGAATGAAGATCCTTCTCTTTCTTTTTCTTCCTCCTCTTCTTCTTCCTCTTCTTCTTCTTCTTCTTCCTCTTCTTTTGCTTCTTCTTCTTCTTCTTCTTCTTCTTCTTCTNTCCTCCTCCTCCTCCTCCTCCTCCTCCTTATCACGCCCCAAAACACTGAAACGTAGAGAGGAAGAAGAGCCCTGTCAAGCCGAGAAAGCGTGTTACAACTGCCTGCAATGCCCAGAGAGACAGAGGGGGAAGAGAAAGTGTGAGTGTCCATGTGCGGCAGCGAAAAAACGCTGTACCCACTGCCCGCTGGGCGCCCTATGCCCGAACTATAAGGAAGTACGATATTGTGAGTGCAGACCATCGGGGGGGGGGGGGTTTATGGAAAAAACTGTAGATGTACCTTAAACGGAACCCACTGTACTAACTGCTATGTGGGCAAAAACAGATATAAAAACCGCGACCCTTCGGCTCTGTCCCCCCAGACTGCTTCCCCCATCTCTTCCGTCCAACCGTCTACCAGATGTGCATGCCGGTGTCATGGCTCTAATATTTGTGCTGGCTGCAAGTGTGCAAAGAATGGTACTCCCTATGTGGGGTGCCCAAAAGGAGGCAAATGTTGAAACCCACATGGCTGGCGGCCCCTTGAGTCCCCGATAAAGAGCACGAGCCGTGAGGGAAACAATGGAAAGACTAAACGGGAGAAGGTGACGAAAAAAGGGCAGAGAAAGAAGGGAAAAGGACAAGGTCTCTCTTCATCCTCGTCTTCTTCTTCTTTTTCTTCTTCTTCTTTTTCTTCTTCTTCTTCTTCTTCATCGGCACGTGCATCTGCTTCTGCTTCTGCTTCTGCTTCAGCTTGCCTAGCCAGTGGAGGTGTTACATTGAAAGAATTGATTTCTGTAAGATCAATAGCGGGGCTCAGAATTGCCACGCTCAACGTGAAAGGTCTCTTAGACAGCATAGAAAGTGATGGCAGTCTGTTTGCCTGGCTTAAGGAGTTTGATGTGGTAATTTTGACGGAAACACGGTCCCCCACGCGCCCTCTTGAATACCTTCTTCACTCAGGCAAGAATTTCTCCCATCGAGAATGGGTTAGACAGCACCTTGGGGGAGGAAGAAGTGGTAGAGGCAGGAAAGAAGCGTTAGAACAGGACAAGGATACCGGGGGGGTCGCTGTCCTAATTTGGAAGTCATTGAGAGGCCGACTAAGGCCTGAGATCAAACTGGTCGGCCCATCCACGCTGCGTGCGTCATTGCATGTTGGTGGATTCGATGCATACAGCAAGTCCTCTATTCTGCATGTGTTTGGAGTATATGTGCTACACGGACGGTCTACTGGGAGAGGGGAGGCAGGCGGGGATCCGAGCCACTGGGAGCGCCTGACAGATGCATTGTCGGAAGTTCCTCTAGGGGAAAGGAGAATTGTGACTGGTGATTTCAACGCTCACATCTCCGATGAGCTGCCAAAAGGAATCACTTGGGATAGGGGGGTATAAGATAAGAACGGAATCATTCAGGAAGAGAATGTATCGGGAGTAATCCGTGCTTCGTCTTGCAACCGAAAAGTTGATCTGCAGGGCCGTTCTCTTTTAAAACTCTGTGAACTAACGAATCTTCTCCCTTTAAATGGTCTCTACATTGATGGTTCTGCCCCTGCTTGGAGTGGGGAAGCACGCTCTTTCTCACTTGACTGCACCTTCCTCTAGAAAGGTAGAGGTCACACTCTGATTGACTTTTTTCTCGTTGATCCCCCCCTCCTCTATGCTTATACTCACCTCGATATGAAACAGCCAGCAGAACTGTCTAGGCTCGACCATGCAGCTGTGTCACTTTCTCTGTCCCTTGTTGCTGCCCCTTTCATTCCCCCTCAACAGCCAGACAGCAAAGAGAACTCCTTTTTACCTATCCCCCCCCTTCATCGCTCCATCAGATCCACTCCTATCTCAGACGAGGAGCTTCTCCCCTCGACTGCAGCAGCTGGTCAATTGGCTGAACAGCTATAACCTGGACTTGTAAAAATGGCTTGCGAAGCTGAAAACATTGATCTCTCTTCTTTTCCATCCGCTCCCCCCCCCCCACTGTCTGCTCCCAACTCATGTGAGCAACCGGTGCCTTTGTCTTTCTGTGAACGGGAAAAGTTACTGCTGAAGGAATGGGAAACCACGTTGGCCGGCCTGACAAAAGAAATCAAGCAGAAGGATTTGGATGGTCAACAGGGCAGGGAAAAAGTGAGACAAAAGAAAAAGGCCGAATGGTTTGATAATGAATGCAAGGAAGCTGCAGCGACACTTTGGAGGGAAGCAAGGAAGGCGTTAAACAAACTTGTGCAATCATGTGAAAATGAGGAGAGAAGTGGGAGCAGCAGAACGAACGTGGTTGCCTTAAGACAGACAGTTGAGAGGCAAGCCCGCAGATGTCAGCGATTGCACAACAGGAAAAGAAAGACGTACGAAAAGCTCTGTGCAGAAAAGGTTGCACTTGAGTTGTCCTCTAACCCTTCAAAGGTTTGGTCATTGAGAAGAAAGCTGCAAAGAAGCAATAGAGAGAAAGCCCCTCCTGGTTCCCAGCCTTCAGTAAAGGACTTTTCCTGTCACTGGGCTTCCATCTTCGCTGATTCTCCCTCTGGTAGGGAATCTGTACAAGAAAGTGCTCCCCCTTTCCCTCCTTCGCAGCCAGCCCCACCTCTTTTTAACTCTTCTTTGCACCCTGGCGTTTTTCCACAACTGCATACCCACTCTCATCAGGTTCCCTTTGGCATTTACTCTCCCCCTTTGCCCCCACCAATCCCTCCATCTCGCCTTTATTTTTGCATAGAAGAAATAAGGAAAGTCCTCCGGTCCACAAAGGAAGAAAAGGCTACAGGGTTGTCCGGACTCGCCCCCAACCACCTCTCCCTATGCTTTTAATATTCGCCTCTTTCTGGTGCTTTGTTATTTATCCATTTGAACTTAATTTACTTGACATCCGCTTGGCGAGATGAATGGAATGTAATTAAAATCTGTCCGGTTCTAAAGGGGCCTCCTTCCCCCGACCCTGGTGAATAGCGTCCGATTCATGTTGTCTCACTCTTACCAAAACTCTTTTCTTCATTCCTCTCTGCCCGTCTTACATCGCAAGTGAAGATTGACTATAGGCAGTTGGGTTTTCAGCAAGGGGTAGGAACAAGGGAAGCCATTGGAGCACTTACTGCGCTGATGCAAAAGGTAAAGAAATGCAAGAAGCCCTTGTTAGCATGCTTTGTAGACTTCAGCAAAGCCTTTGACTCCCTGCCCAGGGATGTTTTGTTTGAAGTTTTGCTGAAGCAAGGGGTAAGTGCAGTCGATGTCAAAATAATTTGGGCAATATATACAAATGTGTACGGAAGCATCACTGGCAGCCCTTTTATGTTCAAGGAAGAGAAAGGGGTGAAACAAGGGGATCCTCTCTCCCCTCTTCTCTTCTTGATTTTCATCAATGATCTGCATGAAAGAGTGAAGGCTTCCGGTCGTGCAGAGGTTCTGCTCGGTGGGGTTGAGTGCGATAGCCTTGGTTATGCTGATGACCTTGTCCTCGTTGCTGAGAGCGTGTATGACCTGCAGGTCAGCTTGAATGAATTGAATTCTTTTTGTGAAGAGAGGGGGCTCACTGTTAATTTAAAAAAGACAAAAATCATGCGTCTGTCCAACTCTTACCCTGCAATTGAAGGCAGGCTTATGTTTGGGGGAAAAGAGGTCGAGAGAGTGGGGTCGTATAAATATCTGAGTGTTCTTTTGTTCGAAGGGGGAGACTTAAGGGAGGCAATAGAAGAGAGGCTTAGCATAGCGAGTAGACGGATGGGTCATGCAAAGAGCGTAGCACTCTCTTTAGGTCGCCTGCCCCCCGCAGCAAAAATTTTGTGTTTATGTGCTTTCTGGTTGCCTGTTGCTCTATATGCGTTTGACTGTCTGCCTGTCCGCAAGTCAGACATGGATGCATTAGATGTCCTTCAATTGCATTTTGTTCATTGGGCTTTGAATCTGTCTCTCTCCTCTTTCCGTGTACCTACCCTGTGTGCTGTCGGTCTACTTCCTGCACGTGTGTATGTGTCGATGAGACTTGTTGGGTATTTGACTAACTTAAAACATATTGATCTCAAGATGCCCGCGGGTGCCTGGTCGGCTTTAATGAATGGTGATTGTCCTTCTTCTATGATGCATGCATAAAAATTGATTGGGTCGACCGGATTGGAAGAATTTGTGACTGTCGATCCAACCATCAGAAGAAGAAAGAAAGCCACCAAGGTTGGCCGTCTCCTTCTCTTAAGAGCAGTGATCAACCGGGAAGTTGATGAATAGATTGATGGTTATCTAGAAAGGGCCGCTTCACGGGGGGCGGTTTTGCAGTTCGGCAGAGGCGTCAGACTGAATGTGTTCCAAACGTCTTATCCTACTGCCCAACGTTCATCTCTCCTCTTCTTTTCCTCTACTTTTTCTTCATCCCCTTCGTCCCCCCGTTTTGTTTCTCTCCCTCGCGCTGCGATCTGGTCCTCAGGCCCTTTTTCAGCCTTACTGTATATGTTGCTTGGTGGTCGCCCCTATGCACCGTACAGAGGGCTGGAAGACGCGGTTTGCCCTGCATGCAGGGGCAAAGCAGACGATCTACTGCACCGACTGACTGAATGCACAGAAACAAGAGCAGATCGAGAGGCTTTGAATGCAATTGTAACCAAAATTGAAGCCAAATTAGACAGAGCCCAAGAAAAAGAGAGAAAGTGGTTGCTATCGAAAGACTCTACCCCTCTAAAACACGCCACGCAAAGCGAATTGTTAGCACGAATAAAGGTTACCCTGGCACTCAGACACTCACCCATACCGGCCCTACGAATCTTGCGAAACATCTGTCTGCGCCCTCCATCGTAAGGCCTGCGATTCGATGCATGTGATGCTTACTTACCTCTCTTCCCGTCTCACCTTTGAATGTTCTTTTTCCATCTCCCACGTACATCTCCCGTCCCCCTTCTCCACGGGTCTTCCTGTCTGCCTCTACTGCCTGAGAGTCTCTGTTGCAGTTGTCACACTCCTCCCACAGAAGGGAAACGACATCAGCGATTTAGAAAGCATCTTCTAGATGCAGGGTGTTTAGAGTTACGAGAATGAAGCCCCCTCCCGTTGTATGATGCAGGTCTGGCAAAGGGGCAATACAGCATTATCCTAGACTCATGCATTGTATGATGGCCTATAGACCGATCAATAATAATAATGATAATGATGATGATGATGATGATGATGTGACTTAACCCGCCAGCCATCGTGTCCCAATAGCAAAGCGCAGTCTGAGCATATATGCATTGCTAGCCTAGGAGCGATCGCGAGAAAGCTCGCTCAGATATATAGGAAATAATTAGCAAAAGAGGTGGCTTCTGCAGCTGGAACAATCATCGTAGAGTTCCCGGCCTAGTTCCTGACCCACCATTTTTTGTTTTTTATGTACACCCACCCATACGCAAGGATGCACGCAAACTAGCATGGAAAACAATCGATTAAAAAGATTTATCTACCCCAAAAATATAGTTTAAAGCCCAGGATTCACGTGTTTTCACCGCATTGAAGCAGCCTAAAGAAATAACACTTGAAGTCACACTTCATCTAGCTGAGACTAGCTCTGACAATAGCTAGCCGACGACTACCGACAACTCTTATACATAACTAGCTTTGTTTTTCCCTGAAGACTGTTTTAGAGACTTTTCAAGTTCGGCATTAAAAAATAATTATCAAATGTGATTTGGCCTTTAGGAATTGGCTTTATGTCTAAGTTCATGTGTGTATATATGTTTTTTGCTCTTGTTTTTGCTGTGAAGCCTTTGATAGATGGTATTATATACCTAGCTACTCCGCTCCTTCCTCGATCTGCTTCAACATGCAGCCAAGCTCCAGAGGGGTCCAGAAGTAACTGTTCCACATGCAGTTCCGATCCAATGGTCGCTCTATCGTTCTACTTTGCAGAGAGGGCTGATTTTCGGAGGGGTGTTAACTTCCACAGAAGCGCTGATGCTCGTACGAGACTGCTATTGTCTTCTTTAGAGGGTTTGTGGGGAGGAATTTCATCTGCGAGTGCAGAGGTTGCTGTTCGATTCAGGGAGAGAACTGTTGGCTTGACCAAAAAGGTCAGTCACTTTTTTGATCGCGGCGCCTCGCGTGGTTGCATGTGCCCCGGCGTTCCAACACACGCGGCTGTGCGGAAACGATGCAGGCCTAGGGAGGCAAATGACCCCGGCATTTGAATTTAGAAGGCGCGCGCGGGAGCTGCAAAATTTGTGACATCTTAGGCGAGAGTCTTGATCTCTTCTCTTCTGTACTGGTTTATCAATGTCTATCGTGGGAGCGGAAGCTCCACACTGTAAGAAAGCTGGGAGGCTTGTGATTGGGCAACTTCTTTCAGTTTTTGCGGAAAGGAGCTCATCTGGAAGAACGAAGGCTCGGAGTGATCTAATTCCAGTGGCAAGTGGTTTTTCAGGGGGTTGCAGCTCCTGACTCATCCTCCCTCTTTCATACCAAACAGGTTGCTTGTGGTCAGAACCATTAGAGCTCTCGCTGGCGTCACCACATGTTACAACCTACTCTCACCCTATGAGAGAGGACGCAGGCACCATCTGACTCCAAAGAGGTGAAAGCTAGAAGGTTCAAAAGTTCTATAGATGTATGAAGGTCAGTCATTCTATCAGGTTTGCTTGCTACTCTAGAAGGCTAAGTTTGAAGTCTTTGAGAGCTTTAGCGCACGTCTGTCTTCCAGGGAGATCACGTGAGGGTGGGGGCCACGCAGCCAAGGGCTCCAGCTAGCCCAGACGAGACCCAGGATCGACTGTTTCGGTCCGAAGTATCGCCAAGGGGCCTTCCACACCCGATCCCTTTGTCTGGATTCTTTTCGTACGTTTAAGCATCTCTACTGTGTTTCTTCTTTGTAGTGCGTGTGTTCGTATATGCAGGAAGGGTTCAACTTGGATGAGATCTCAAAGAGGTTGAGTCGATCAGAGGTCATTGGAGGTGCTCACTCGTCCGGACTCGTCACGACTGAGAGTTGAAGAGATTTGAAGAGGTCGATCGTCTTCCACTGAATTTGGATGTGACTCAAACTATTCGGCTCTGCATTTTTCTTCTTTCATAATCCGATTCGGCTAATTTCTAATTCTTGTGCATGGTGCACCGCGCGGTCTTGGCTGCGGTTCGCCACGCGGAATCGGTTTCGTGTACGGGGCCAAAATCGGCTTCTCGTGTCTGAAAGGCAAAAGAGATAGAGGTTGGAATCGAACTCAGGACCTTCTGTTTCTCAGTCTGTCACCTGCTCTCACTTTATCTATTGTGATTCTCCTGATGTCTGCCAAAGGACACAAACAGCAAAACGTCTCAGAACTATTACGATCAAAGACTTAAGTTACCGTCTGAATAGACCATAACAGTGTACACTTCAAGTTCCCTATAGTATCCATACTTAAAAAAGAAAAAAGAGCTAGTATATTTGCTACTAGTTATAGCCAATTAAGTTGGTAGCAAAGCATTTATTAATACTAAGAATAATATAGTATTACAGGAAATAGTTTTATTATAAGCTATCATCATTGCAGCCATTTTGTTTTTAAAAAACGATTACAGCCAAGTATTAAATCAGCTTTCACTCTCAAATCATGTACCTAGGATCATATATACATTGAGTCATATATTCAGTCCGAATTGAATTAGGTAAGGCCAAAGAGTGAAGTTTCGCTTTGCTCAACCTTCTTTGTTGCATCTAGCGACGCCAAGATGCTGTCCACGTTTGTCTCCAGCACCATGCCTGCACATTACATTGCAACACACAAACTAATGGACGCAATAAGGTCTATGCAACAAGAAAGACGATCGATGACTCTTATTCTCTCTCAGCCAGATAGCCAGCCAATCAGGAGACGGTCAAATCCGACAAAGAGTCGGATAGCTACTCTATGCCCAAACACAGAAAGAGAGGCGAGTATTCAGAAAGAATAGAACCGAACGAACGCACAGGGAAGAGTCTGAAGAAGCACAGCGCAGGGCGGAGAGAGGAAGGCAAGGAAAAGCATGTCCAAAAACCGGCCAGAGATCGATCGGACAGGAGTGGACGTTGAGTGAGGCACGGTTGAGGAAACAACAGAGAGAAGGCACCGAACGCACCTCCGATAATTATTTCGTCGAGGATGTAGTTCACCTGCATGCGTTCGAACATTCATTCACCCATTCACTCCTTTATTCATTCGCTCGCTCATTCTCTCACTCCCATATTCACCCGCTCGATCCTTCATTGCTTTTATCCCTGATCACATTGGGAACGGGCTGTCTCTCTTTTCTTGTCTTCATTGCTAAACAGCAGATCAAATGACGCTCACAGGAATATGAAAACGCGAAACAAAATTTCGGACAACAAAACAACTACGAGAAAAGCCCCGAGAAATAAGAAAAAATGAAGAAGCGACAGAAGAACGAGGGTGGCAAGAGCAAAAAGAATACGCGGGAGAGGTAAGAACGGGTACGCGACGCGCAGGACAGGATGAAGTAAGAGAGAAAGGAAGGCCAGGCCCTGTCGATCTGGGAGGGAGCGTCATGCAGCACCGGAAAGGGGCACACAAACGGTCTTTCTCTCTCTTTCTCTCTCACACACAAACACACACAAACACACAACCACATACACACACACACACACACACACGCGAGCGAGCGAGAGAGAGAGAGAGAGAGAGAGAGAGAGAGACGGTGCAGAGGAAGGCAGAGAAGGGAGAGGAGGGGGAACAGCGCATTCCGAGAAGCGTCGCCCATCTGCCACTGTGTCTCCCTCCCCTGCCTTTGTCAGCACCTCAACTGATCCAAAGGACACACCCACGAGACATATCGAGGCACTCACCCACCTTATCGAAGTGATAGACCAGGTCTAGTTCGCACACATTCTCAAAGCACTGGTCGAGGACGTGAACGAACACCTGAGGGAGTGATGACATGGGGAGGAGGGAAAGGCAAGCGCATGGAGAGATCCATGGATTCAGGGACCGAGAGGGAGAGAGAAAGAGAGAGACAAAGAAGAAGAGGTAGATTCAGAGAAATGCACCAAAAATTACATCCAATAAGAAAAAAGAGGAGCATGAAGGAACTAAGGAGGGTTGCTGCAAATGCGGTCATGAAAACGACTAGAAAGAAAAGATGGTAAGCATGGACAGAAGAGAAGTGAAGACGAAGACGACGATCAAAAGAGAAGAGATCGATCAGATGGAGGAAAGCAAAAGGAAAGAGAGAAAAGATGCTTCGATAGAGCTTAACATACAGCCTTGTTGTCGATGCACCCCCTTCGTAAGTCATTGTATGAGGAGGCATCCCTTCATCTATCTTTCTGTACAGTTCCATTCCTTTTGAGCAAACAGAAAAATCATTTTCTTCCCTCCCTCAGACTTTTCCTTCGCGATCAAATTGCCTTCCCTGCCTCTTCGGACTCGGTTTCACAACGGTCCATGATGAGAGAGAGGGGTGGGGGGGGACGAAGCTCTCTCTTTTTCCGCGCTCTCCATAGACCTTCTTTCGGTTTCTGTAGATTCGCTCTCCATGCATCGATCTCCATGCCTACCGCTCTTTCAAAGAAAAAGAAGAGGGAGACCAAAAAAAATCGAAAGGACGCGCACCAAAGCAGTGATCTCTCTCTTTCGTCGGATCGCCACCAAACTTCTGGAGGAGCATGCACTCTTTTTTTCTCTCCACCCCCCCACACACAGAGAGAGGGAGGCCCAACCCACCCACCCACCCACCCACCTGGATCAGATCGAGAATTCCGAGTTCGCTTTCTGCCGAGTCGACAACCAAAATGAAAAAAAGAGTCGCGTAGTGCCTGCAGGGGAGGGGGCACCCTAGTGTCCAAAACCCGATACTACGAGAAGGGGAGTGCACTCAGTCTCCCTCACTCCACGGAAGTGACACCCCCACATATGGAAACACCTTCTCCTGTGTTCGGCCGGAACAAGTGAAAAGTTGACAGACGGACTACGTGAGTTAATGCATCAATCAGCAGGCGAGGATGAAAATAAGATGGTACTGTCTTTGCGATGCTGTAAACACAAGCCACCCTCTTGCGCTAATCTTCCTTGCAAAGACTCGAGACTGCGGGGTGGAAGTGCGCAGTCAAGACACAACAATGACACCCGTTCTTTGCCGCCTTCTCGTTACCTGTAGACGATTTTTGTGTCCTCCCCGAAGGTCTCCTTGTCCTCACTGAAGCAACAGCAGTTGTCGTCTGATCTTTTCGACACAATTCCGTACAGAATTCTCAGCATGTGCTGCTGCTTCTCAGGAGGCTGCAGAAAATGGACAAAAACAGTAAAGAGAAACCAAAGGGTGTGGGGCAGAAAAAAGATGTGGGGAGAAGGAGACGGCAAACCACACACTGACCGTCCCATCGTAAAAGCGCATCAGTCTGGGCTTTCCCAGGTTATTTACGATCACCAGACTCTTTATCATTGCACAGAATGTCTTGGTGTATCTCTTCTCGCCCTCTCTTTCTGCAAGTTTCAGCCAGACCGAACACAGAGGCAGGGACTGGAAAGACCGAGTTTATTGCGCGACAATGCTCCTTCCGGCTGTCCGTCTCTCACGCTTGTCCACTTCCCTCACTTTCAGTTCGCTCTGGGTCTTTGATGGGCTACTGCATAGTCGTTTGAGTACAGTCTCTTTGACTCACCGAAGAGCGGGTAATGACTGTCACGAAATGTTGGGGAGTGCAGTGACAACTTGGATCGAAGGGTGCATGTATGCATGGCAAGTCAAAAGTGCAAATTCGTGCATGCAAGAGCCGTGCCGAGCTAAATGCCAAGCCGTCTCCTTTTTCCCGTCTACCTCAGCCGTCTCCGAGGACAGTCTCTTCTCTGCTGAAGGATTTCGATGGAGCTTCTTAAACCTCTCCAACTTCATAGGTGTAGCAGAGTGCATGACTCCTTTCCTCCCGTACTGACTGCTTAATTCTCTCTTCTGAGACGCCAAGCGCGTATCAGATGCGGGTTGCTCTCTGAAAGTAGGCGTCTCGTTCTTCCGCTTAAATATCGGAGAGGTCACTGATTCCACCCTGTTGGAGACCCGAGACGGCACATACGCAGGTGCATTGACTTGCACAGCTCCAAGGAGACTGTGAACAAAGAGAACGCGGGTGAAGGAGCAAGAGGCCCAATGAAGGCTGAGGACAGCGCACAGACGAAGGAGAACCTCCAAACAGCGGACACATCAGGCCAATTGAATGGGCCTGGGCTTTTCAGTCTGGTAGGGAAGGTGGCGTTCATCACGGGGGCGGGTAGCGGTCTCGGTCAGCGCATTGCACTCGGCTTTGCGCAAAGCGGGGCCTCCGTGGCGTTGGTGGACATTTCGGTAGACAGCGGTCCGGACGGAGGGCTGAAGAGGACCGAGGCTCTGATCGCGCCTACAGGACAGAAGTGCATTTCTATTATTGCGGATGTCCGAGATAAGAAGGCAATAGAGGGGGCAGTAGAGAGGACGGAGAGAGAATTGGGACCGCTGCAGATTGGAGTGAACTCTGCGGGGATTGGAAACGACAGTCCGGCAGAGGAGATGAGTGAAGAGGTTTTTCAGAAGACTCTGGACATTAATTTGAAGGGGGTTTTTCTCTGTTGTCAAGCACAGGCGCGGGCCATGATGAAGAATAAGTGCAAGGGCTCGATTATTAACCTTGCGTCGATGTCGGGGGTGATTGTGAACAGGGGTCTACGTCAGTGTCACTACAACTCCTCGAAGGCTGCGGTGATTCACTTGACGAAGAGCATGGCATGTGAGTGGGCGTCTCAGAACATTCGTGTGAACTGCATGAGTCCAGGGTACATGGCTACAGCTTTGAATTCTCCCTCTGTGCGGCCGGAGATTGCACCACAAATTCCGGTGTTTGAGGACCAGACCCCAATGAAGAGATTTGGAGACCCAAATGAGATCGTGGGCCCAGCAATTTTTCTTGCGAGTGAGGCTTCTTCCTTCTGTACTGGCCTCAATCTGATTGCAGATGGGGGGTTCTGTTGCTGGTGAGTGAGTGAGTGAGTGAGTGAGTGAGTGAGTGAGTGAGTGAGTGATGAGTGAACTGACTGTCTCCCTTCTTGTCATCCGGAGATGGGAAGGAAGAAGCATCGTCGATTGACAACAGAAGCACTAGAAGCGAGCACTGTCTTCTGACCACGAGCAACCAAACGAAGAACACAGTACATTTGTCAATTCTATGTGTATGTCAATGGATTCCGAGGACCTTCTTTTGGTACAATTAGAGAGAGAGACAGGCAGACCGACAGACAGCTGCACAGCGAGACCAGACAACCGACCGACCGACACAGAAAATACGGTGAACCATGCAGGTAATTTGAAACATATGTTGGGAACAATCACCAAGTGAAAACACACAGGCACGCACGCACACATACACACGCACGCACACATACACACGCACACACACACACACACACACACACACAGAGAGAGAGAGAGAGAGAGAGAGAGAGACAGAGACAGAGATAGAGATAGAGACAGAGACAGAGATAGAGACAGAGACAGAGACAAAGACAAAGACACACACGCACACACAGACACAGACACACACACACACACACACACACAGAGAGAGAGAGAGAGAGAGAGAGAGAGAGAGAGAGAGAGAGAGAGAGAGAGAGAGAGCGAGAGAGAGAGAAAGAGAAAGAGAAAAGGAAAGAAGGAAAGAAGGAAAGAAGGAAAGAAAGAAAGAAAGAAAGAAAGAAAGAAAGAAAGAAAAAAAGAAAGAAAACAGAAAAAACAGGAAGGAAGGACGGAAGGGGGGAAGGAGGAAACAAAAGAAAGAAAAATGACTCGAAGAGATGCGGTACGCACGAGTCCAGTGGTCGCTTGGTTCTTCTCTGACCGAAAAACCTACCTGTATAGATGAGGTCAGTCTGCCCTAGAGTTTGCCACTCCGTCAGTGAAGTTCGTCAGTCCGCCAGCCTGTCAGAAACTAGGTCAGGAAGGCAGAAACAGGAAGAAAGGAGAAGAATCAGGGAAAGAAACGAACAGAAGGACGGAGGAACAGAAACAAGGGAAGAAAAATAGGAAGGAAGAGAAAAAAGAAGGGAAAAAGAACCCAAACAAACGTGAGAAGCAAAAGGAAGGAAGAAGAGGTGGCCAAGGAAGAGATTGGCAGAGGGAAAAAACGAGAGGAGGAGAGGAAGCCTAGGAGGAATCAGAGAAAGAAACGAGCGGAAGGCGCACTGGGGGACGACAGATGGGGAGAGTTTCAGAGGAGAAGTCCGGCGGGGACAAGAACGGAAGAAGGAAGGGAAGAAAGGAAGGAGGCAGGAGAAGGAAGGAAGGAAGGAAGGAAGGAAGGAGGGAAGGAAGGAAGGAAGGAAGGAAGGACGGAAGGAAGGAAGGAAGGAAGGAAGGAAGGAAGGAACGAACGAAAGTAAAGCGTACTACAAATTTATAGCCAGCCTATAGCTGTTATTGCCAGTCAGTAGGACTCAGTACCATGCATCTTAATTTAGGTTTTAATTCATTGAATACAATTGCCAGCCTGAGTACAAATGTTCACATTCTATAGGTTCGGATTTCTAAAAATCAGGCTAGGATCTAAGCTAAGATGGTTTTTAAAGACTCAGATTCCTGATCTAGACAGATTATCCAGTCTTTTACAAAAATTGAATTTCCTGATTAAATTACTCTCTATTCCTAGTTCTAGATATTCCTCAAGCTACGTCCTAGGCTACATCACTCACAACATCACTGTTATTTACTACTAGGTTATTTAAGTATATAATTTCGTGTGTTCAGATAGTTCAGTTTATGTAACAAATTATGTTTTAACTGGTAAAACTAGCTATTAATTCTACTTGATAGTGTATTATGGTATTATTACCTTATACAAAAAGTTTTATTGCTATAGTCACACTGTAGACTCATACCCGGCGCTACACCCGGCGCCTGGCTGAATAAAGAGATTAATCATTAATGAGTATTTATTTACTAGTAACAGAGAGTACTATATTAAAATACATTTATTTCCTAGGCTTGGATTCAATATATACATATATATATCTTTAGGGTTCCCCTAATATAATAATATAAATATAATATAATATGATATAACATCTACATAAATTCACGCTGTATTTATCTTTTTTTCCCTCTGACTCATCTCCGGCCTTCAACCCAATCTTCATCCTCCTATATTACATTAAGTTTATATTATATTATATTCCATTATATTATATTAGCGTTTTGTCTGAAATATAATATATATTGAATCCGAGCCTAGTTTATTTCCTACTTTATTTCATTGTAGCTATAATTTTGTAGTCTAAATATTGCTACGTTTGACAATGTTTGACACTAGGTTTGAGATGCATTAAATCGGCAGTCTGAATCGCTATGTTGATAGGATTAGTATGAATTAGTCCAGTTGGATTGCATCTAGGATTGCTGCTCCGATTGCATACAATGGTTCTGGTCCCTCAATACATTTCGTTTTCGGAAAAAGTTTTTCGAGAATGAGAATCCACCTGTGGTCCTGTGATATGGTGGTTACAGGTGGTTCGCGTGTAGAGAACATGAACATGACCAACCGACGGACCGACTGAATGCTCTCTTTGGCTCGGCTTGCTCCATGATCGATCAGCCGTCTTGCTGGACCTACGACATGCTGGTTTGATTGATAGAGCCACGCGCATGCATGCATGCTCATGAAATGCCACGATTTTTGGACACAGGACCAATGCATCATGGATTGACAGGCACACAGGTGCATGAAGACTACTTTATTTGCATTCGTGCAGACATTCAGGTCCTCCCTCCATACATCCATCAAACTTGAATTCCTTTTCCTTCCACCGATTCAAGTCCTTCGACCACATCAAGCACGCACATGTCCTCAGCTGGAAGTCAACGCATTCTTCTAGCAAGGCTTTAAATTGAAACTGTTCATTCTCCTCATTCATGCATTCATCCATTCATGCAACGCACACACAGAGAGTGGAGACGAACCGGATGATCGCCCTCCGCTCTCCAGTCTGCCTTCATTCCTCTCGACTGTTCTTGACTCTGGTGCAGACGGCTGATCTGCGTTTCTGTCAAGTTGCGTCTTTCTCTCGCCTCTGCACTGCTGCCTTTCAAATTTTCTCCTCTCCTCCTTTTCCTCCCATTCTCCTTCTTTGTCGTCTTATGTACAGCACCCCCATGAGCATGCAGTCAATCACTCCATCTTCCTTCAGGGTATCCGAGGGACTCCTTGGCCTTCCATACGGACACCAACCTGGTGGGTAGACAGAGAGACTTGACAGCTGGGGCGCCCTTGACATTGCAGATCAAATCCAACTTCTTTCGAACTTGGGCTTGGGTGGATGCACAAATTTTCTCCTCAAACTTTTTGTGTGTTTCGTTTCCTGGCCCTTTTGAAAACCATGAAGCTGGACCCTACAGAGTGCTGATTCATTCTTTCTATGCTCACGAGTTCCCTTCCTCATCCGAGTTGAGTGAGAAGTTCTTGTTCTTCCTTTCCTCCCTTCCCCCTCTTGCGTCACTAGAAGGAAGAACGGAGGAAGGGCCCAGTTCCGGATGGCACACACAAACGACTTTGCTCTACATGCCCCCTCTATCCACTTCCAACCTGCTCTGCCCGACAATCCTGACTACCTCCTGCCCTCACCACGTACATGAACCTTTAAACGATTGTACAGACTAGTTCCGTGATTCATCGACAAGCCAGACAATTTCCCTGTTGGCTGGTTCAGTTCATCCGAAGATGGGAGCAGTGAGGGCGATGGAGAGTGTACGTCGGGCTTCCGGAGAGAGATGAAGACTGCAGTGCAACACAGAAAAAGCGAAAAGGGGGTACAGAAACAGCGACAGTCCGATGCATGGGGAGACGCACAACAAGTATATAAAGGTCAGACACTTTTCCTCACGGATTGGTTTGAACGACTGGAAGAGAAATGAAACCGAAAATGACACGAAGCAAAAGATTTCAGCTTGTTAAGCAAGAACTGGCCATCTGCTGACCACTGTGTGGTGGTGGTGATGGTGGTGGCCGCTGCAGTAGGGGTGGTGGTGGTGGTGGTGGGCGCGGTGGTGGTGATGGTGAGCGCAGTGATTGCGGTGGTGACAGGGACCGCATGCGCGTGCAGCCTGCAAGTATCCACATTGGCGCAGAGTACAGAATCGACATTTAATAATGCGGAGCCCCAAATGCGAGAAGCGTAGACGCGACAGCCAAACAACATATGATCGAGTCACGGGGTCCAAGATATTCAAGGGAGGCGCAACAACTTACCGGGAGGTGGCAGCTCTCAATTTCGTGACAGTGGTCCCCGTGGCACACGTGCTCCACGTGGTGGTGGTGAGTTCCTTTCAGGCCGCAGGAAGACATTTCTGCAGAGAGAGGCAAGTCACGGGTGTACAAGCAAGAGGGGCAGCGGACTTCAACGTGTTGCGGGCACTCTCTCTCAGTTGCAACTGACTGTTGGACTCGTAGAAAGGGGTACTGGTAGTAGAGCAAGTAGGATGGCAACGTCAAGTGAACTGTTCGTGTTGATTCCCTTGAGCTTTGTGAGAAGTGGGTCACCGGATACACAGCAGAACCTGGTCGCGGGACCCATGCATCAAAGACGTCATGCAAACTGCATATGTCTCATGGATCGATGACATGCAGCATGCAGCTATAGCTTGCTAGCTATATATATATTTTTGCATGCATATATGCGCATCGCCTCAGGGGGCAGCTCAGCTTTGCTGGGCTCAGCCGAGAGGCCCTGAGAACGCATGCAGTCGCATATTGCGCTCTTCAAATTTTGGGGGGGAGATCGATGTAACGCTTAAATATGTAGCAGAAATCGGATCTCGACGTGCGTGCGTCACTGCGCGTGCGTCATTTCCACTATATAATTAATCGGGTATTCTTGCATGCATCGATCGATACATATACTTTGCTCTTCATGATACGTGCCCCTCAAGTAACTCGCACGGAGTTAATTGCATATATGTGTTCATGCGCGGTCCCGAAAAGCATATTTTGCGCACGTTGCCGTGGCCCCCGCCATTTGCCCACGCATGCATTGCAGGCAAGACATGCCCAAGCCCCTGATGGTTTTCATCATGCAATCAAATTATGGCTGACCCCCTAAATGGCCCCCCGAGGCACTCACCCAACTGGTTGGGTGTATCCCGTATATATATGCAAGCAGCTAGACGCGCGCGTACGAAAGAAAATCGGCTCTCCACAATCGGCTGCGAAAATATATGGCGCAAAAAGTATATCGCTTTGCGAATGCAGAGGAGCGCGCACTCGATCGCGCGACTGCATGCATGCTGATCGAGGTCCCGCGGCGCGAACGCGCGTGCATATGCATGCATTCATTCATTCTTCAGTTTGCATGCATGGTCGGTCGAGCTATATATATTAATATATTGATATATAGGTTTCTTCGAACTTCTCGAGTGTTCCAGCCATGCAGCTGATCTCACAATACCCGAGAAGAAGGACCCTTCTCTCATCTGATCAGCTAGCTCGATCACAAGAATCATGTAGACACTCTTTCTGGATCAGTCGAGCCCCTACATACGGTCTGCATGAGTCCCAGTCCACCTGAATGGGTTCTTGCATCTAAAGCTTCTCCACCCCTACACATGGAATTTCATGCATCTGATCACATGATCCGATTGCTTCACACGTCCTGATCGAGCTGCTGTGATCATAGAGCATCAATTGATCGGAATCTAATCCGCTATCTGGACCAGTCACTAACACCAGCAATCAAGGTCCATGAGCGGCCAGGCTTCGCAGCAGGAGGGGGGGTCGGGTGCCACCCAGAATTCCCCCACAGCGAACCGCATCATATACCCGAGGCGGCCAAATCACCCAACGCGACTGGGAAAGGAGGCCAAACCAAAGAGGAACATGAGGAGAAGGCAATCACAACTGAATGAAACAATTGTCGTCCACAGAAACGACGTTCGAACCACCAAGTGAGTGCATGTATTTGTATACATCTGTATGCCGAAGCGACCCACACAAAACTCATGGTCATGCGGATGGAGAGAACCAACTTTCTTTTGGACAGTGTCTGTGTAGTCTGCCGTCCCTTGCTTTACTCTTGGTGCACACACACACACACACACGCACATACTCTCTCTCTCTCTCTCTCTCTCTTACTTACTTACTTACACACACACACACACACACACACACACACGCGCGCGCGCGCGCGCGCGCGCGCATATATATATATATATATATATATATGTATACATATATATATACACATCATATGCGTATGTATGGTGTGGATTAATTTGAATCCGCAGGTACACCTTACTGACATGGATTCCGACTTCACTCTTCTACCAGTTCAGAAGAAGTGCGAACATCTACTTTCTTGTCATTACAGTCCTTACCTTCCTTCCCTTCTCCCCAAAGGTCAGAGGAGAGGGTGAAAGGACGAAAGCAAAAATAAAAAGAGAGAGACCAAAAGAACGTAGACGGATTCTTCCAGGCAGACAGCGACCCATGTCCCGCAAGACTCTCTGCAGAAAGGAAGGTAGAAAGCCTGCAACACTCCAGGACAAACAGCGTCCTTTCGCAGCATTGGGAGTACTTTGAAAGACAAGAAAGCTTCCTCGCGAGAGGATTCTGCAGCCCCGACTGCCTCTGTGCTGCCATTCACTGTCTGTCTGTCTGTCTGTCTGTCTGTCTGTCCGTCCGTCTGTCTTTTTTCTTTCTTTCCTTCTGGCTTTCACTGAGCAAAGGAATAAAGTGCCGAAGAGAGCACTCAAGCTGCCTTGGCTGATCTTCAGACTGGAGTAGCCCACTCTTTCTGTACGTCAATCCTTACAAAAACACGTATATGTGTGTAAATCGTCTGGTGTTTCTTTGTGCACAGATCGCTCACTGTTTTCATACTGCCTGTCTGTCTCTGCATGGTTGTTCTGCAGCACCCGGCCTCTCAGGCAGCGACGTTTGGGTTTGTGGTGCTCTTCGCAGTCCTCAAAGATGGATATGAAGTCAGTGTTCCGGTTGGGTTCTTCGGTGTGTGGGTGTGTGGGTTCAAGTTCATACAGAAAGAAGATTGACATTGCAGAGGGAAAAGTTGAGGGAGGTCTTTGCTTTCAGTTTTGAGGAAGTAGATCAAAAGCAAGTTCAGGGTTGTCTGTCCTTTCAGTTTTGAGGAAGTAGATCAAAAGCAAGTTTAGGGTTGTCTGTCCTTTCAGTTTTGAGGAAGTAGATCAAAAGCAAGTTTAGGGTTGTCTGTGCTTTCAGTTCCGAGGAAGTGGATCAAAAGCAAGTTTAGGGTTGTCTGTGCTTTCAGTTCCGAGGAAGTGGATCAAAAGCAAGTTTAGGGTTGTCTGTGCTTTCAGTTTTGAGGAAGTAGATCAAAAGCAAGTTTAGGGTTGTCTGTGTTTTCAGTTCCGAGGAAGTAGATCAAAAGCAAGTTTAGGGTTGTCTGTCCTTTCAGTTTTGAGGAAGTAGATCAAAAGCAAGTATACATGAGCGGGCTCTGTTTTGTATTTCTCACTGTGAGAGCATCAGGAGAACACAGGACTAGAAAGAAGAGCTTTCCCGCATTTCCCCCCCCGAACTGAATCCTCTGCAGGACTGGAGAAGAAGAAAGCAGGACCAAAAAGAGAACATGGCCAGAACGCGGAGGTATGACTTCAGCAGCGCCTGCTGGGAGGATGTACCGAGAGCCTCGATGCGTGTGGGGGATCTAGTTCTTCTCCGTAACGACGAGACTGTTCCTGCCGACGTTCTCTGTCTGTCCTCTGCGGAGGTGGACGAGGGAGTGGCGTTCATCGACACAGCAAACCTTGATGGGGAGACCAACTTGAAGATGAAAAAAGCGGTAACCATCACGCATTCTGAGTTTCTCAGACTGTGTGGATGTCCTGAGACATCCCCGAGCGGGTTTCCTGCCCAACCGCTCCCCTCAATCCCAGAGGCACATGAGGTAGTGGTAGAAGGCGATGCGCCGGGGAGGCAGAGTCCCACAGGCACAGGGGCAGGGGGGGAGGAGGAGGATGTGTATCACTTTCACGCGCCCGAGTGGGCCTCCCCAATTCTCCTGCACGCAGCAGGGCAGCTGGACTATCTGGTCCAGGCTGAACAGCCGCATGCAGATGTGACTGTCTTCAAGGGAAGTTGTGTGATTAATCCAGGACTGAGGAGCCGTGCCAACAGCCATGTGTCAGAGTCTCTCCTGGCTCCGAAAGCGAACGGAAATCAGAATTCGGGGGGGGACAAGGAGGTGTCTCTAGGAGCAGAGAACCTGCTGTACAGAGGGTGCGTTCTTCGGAACACAAGATGGATTCTCGGTCTGGTGATTTATGCGGGGGGGGAGACGAAGATCCGAATGAATTCCAGTGAGGCTCCAACAAAAGTCTCACGGGTCTCTCGCACGATGAATGAATTGCTTGGGGGGATATTTTGTTTTCTTTTCGGGGTCTGTGCGTTGTATGCAGTCCTCTCTTTGTTGTGGGAAGGGGTGGAAGGAGACAGACAGTGGGCACTTCACACGGGCTCCTCGGAATCCCCTTCTGGTGGTGTGGGAATTCTGGTCTTTCTCATTGTCCGGTGAGTAGGGCAGATAGACACTAGCAGGCAGTCGTATGCATGTTGCTGCAAGGTCACATGACAAAGTGATAAGAACTACGACAGCATCAAAACGATTGTTTGTGGCCATCATGTATGTATGGGTTGGTTTTTTTCTTTTTTTTTTCTGTTCTGACAGGCCTTGAGCAATTTCTCCGGCATTCTCTTCTTTGTCTTGCGTTGGCATTGTCCCTGTTTGTTTTCTATGCAAGTTTGCAATCTGTTTTAACATAGGCAGACAGACTCGCACATACATACACACGCATACACACACACACACACACACACACAAATATATATATATATATATATATACATATATACACACATACATATATACATACTTGCACACACGAAATGAGTTTTCTGCAGGTTCTTCATTTTCCTGATTGCCATCTCCCATCTGATTCCCATTTCCCTCTACGTGATAACGGAGGTCTTGAAGCTCGTGCTGACCTTCTGGATCAACGCAGACCCAGGCATGGAGGCTCCTGATGGCACGGCGGCCATGGCTCGGACCTCAGATCTGGTGGAAGAGTTGGGACAGGCGGAGTTCCTCTTCTCTGATAAGACAGGTCAGTCAGATGTTCAGCCTCTTCTCTGATAAGACAGGTCAGTCAGTCAGATGTTTATGCAGAGTGAATGATTGGATCAGCCTGCCTGGTTTCGCAATGGGAATGGAGATTCGCTCAGTTGCATGGTGACTTGATAGAAGTGAAGCCGAAAGAAAGAGAAGAATATCTGTGTGACATTGTGATGGTTTTCTTTACCTCTGCCTACTTCGTCTGAGGGCTTTCGCTCTTACCGAAAAAAACTACCAAAAGCTTGTTTGGAACTTGGGGGCTCGATGTTATCTATTTGATTCCTGTCTCTTTTCAGGCACCCTGACTTGCAACTCAATGGAATTTGCGAAATGCCACGTCGGGAAGAAATCGTTCGGGCCCACTGCAGAGGCTGCACAGGCGGCACGAGAGAAGGGGGAGGCAAAAAAGGGAATTCTAGGAGACGAGACAGCTGCACAGCTCCTCGCAAGCAGTGCAACCTCTCATAAAGAAGGGGATAGCGGCACATCATCTCTTCTCGCATTTCCGGAGGGGGAGGAGGGCACTGCCGATTCCCTTCTTCGTTTTTTTGTCTTCCTCGCACTCTGCCATGCTGTTTTGCCAGAGAGCGAGGAGGATCGAAACAGCGCGAGGGCGGTGGAAGAGGAAGTGGGTGTAGCAGAAGGGGAGAAGGAAGAAGAAGATCCTTTCTCTTTCCAGGGTTCTTCACCTGATGAGGTGGCTCTTGTTCTTGCTGCTGCACGGAATGGAGTTGTTCTTCTGTCAAGATCTAAAAAGAGAGGAAGTAGGTGGGAGACCTTGGAGCTTGATATTTTGCGCGTGCGTCATCTTTTTGATCTTCATGAGGTCATCGAGTTCTCTTCGGATAGGAAAAGAATGACCACAATTGTCGAACATAGAGGGATCAAGGGAAGCGAGTGCGCTCCCGGTGAGTCTGCATGCGTGAGTGGGAGGATGAAACATGATCGTGAGTGTGAAGCCATTCTACTGTACTGCAGAGGAGGTCCAGAGAGACCCTGCAGACGGTGAAACAGACGAAGAGTGTAGTCTTTTGAATGTTCTTCTTCTTCTTGTTGCTCTTCCAGTGGATTCTACACGAGAATTGTCAAACAAGGCCTCAAAGGGATCCGGTTGTTCCTTGCAAGCATCAATGCCTCAGTCAAGCAAGTAGGCACTAGGTCGCTTACTCATTTCCTTCTTTCGTCACTCAGTCAATCCAAAAACTCAACATGCGTCCCATTTGTTGCATGTCGTTCTCTTCTTCTTTGTCTCCCCAGGCGACGGGTCGGTCTTCTGCCTGACCAAGGGGGCAGACAGCATTATGGAAGGTCTCCTGGCCTCTTCCTCTCCCCTGAAGTCTGATGAGAAGGCGGCGCTGTCTGAGTTCTCCCGGAAGGGCTTGAGGACGCTCGTCATGGCAGCGAAGCCTCTCGGGAAAGATGAGTATAGAGAGTGGAGTGCTGCCAGCCACGCGGCCTCCGTGCAGATTCAGGTCCGATAGGAAGGGCTCAATCATGTACACAGAACATTACTCGAGAAACTCGCCAATCTACCCCCCTGCTACAAGGAAAGACAGAGAGAAAGAGAGAGGGTTCTGCGTGCGCATGAAGGACATTTTGTTGCCCCTCACACATATGAGCATACTGTGCCCAGTCTGGTTTTATCTTTACGCGAGTTATTGCATTTGATCTTCATTGGCGAAACCAAAAATTGGATACCCCTGTACTTTGTCACCTCTTTGTTTCTAGCATTATCTCAGTGCGATGGATTCATCCTTCGACAACCTTCTCACGTTCCTTTTACCTGCAAGGCGTCCTTGTTTGTTTTCTGTGGTTTTGCAGGGAAGAGAGAAGGCTCTCGAGGAGGTCGCGAAGCAAATGGAAAATGTGAGTCAAGGTCTCTTACCCTCAACCACCCCTTGATAGAAGAAAGAACCGCAACTACAGCTTTCATGCATGCGCAAAGAGACAAAACCTGTCCCATCGAGTGTCTATGCTTCGGCTGTCTGAATTGCGGGCATTGTGCAGAGGCATTCTGCAGAGAAAGAAATTTCGTCTCGCTCAATAATCACTCGTCCTTCCCTTCTTTGTCTGCTGTTTGCCTCACTAGCTAGAATTATTTATCAATCCACATCCTCTTCTGCTTGCAGAATCTCCGGGTGGTCGGACTCTCAGCCGTTGAGGACAGGCTGCAGGACGATGTGCCTGCAACGATTTTCAAGTTGAAGGACGCAGGTGGGTGGCAGACGTGATAAGAAGACAGTGTTGTGCGTTTATGCATCGGTCATGCAAATGTTCCATATGGAAAAAACGAAAGGCTGGTGCAAAGCACGAGAGCGCATGGAAGAGCGAGGGGCCTGGGAGGGACAGAAGATGCAATCAAGAAAAACCTTACAGAATCAGAACGAGGACGGAAGATGGGGTAGAATGGCTTCGGATCCTGGTTTTATGCCAAGATTTTCACCACGGCATCATTTTGTTCCCTCTTTCGGAGTCTTACCCTTCATCAGTCTGCTCATCCATCCCATCCTCTGCCCGGCTGTGCATTCATTTACTTCTTTCTCTCCCAATCTATCTTGTTTCCCTTCAAACAACTTCCTTCCTACAGGCCTGAGGGTGTTCGTCCTGACTGGAGACAAACTGGAGACGGCAGTCGACATCGGGTTCTCGTGCCAGCTGTTGGACAGGAAGTCAGTCAGTCAGCCAGTTGGATGGATAGTCATTGAGAGAATTGTGCAGAGAATATGAATTCGCGTCCAAGCCAGTCAGTCAGAACAATAGACACGCGCATCTGGATTGAGACCCTCTGTCTCCTCTCCCTTTTTGTTTCTGCATTGTTTGGAGGCATAGATTGTGCAATTTGTGAGAAGTTAAGAATAATCTTATTCTTCGTCACCCCTTTGCTGTATGCAGTATGTCTCTGCACATCATTTCCCAAGACACGGCGAAGGACTCCGCAGAGATCATGGCCAAATTGAAGGACGTCCTCAGAGACGCAGAGGCCCGAGTGCCGGACTTTACAAAGAGACCCCCTCAGGAAGTGGACTTGAGGGACAAGGCACAATCTGGAAGAACCTGCAGGATTGTTGACTATGTGACCTTGGGGCTGTCTGCCTGCATGTGCCCTCCACGGGAAAAGAAAAGCCCCATCCGACAGGAATTTGACAAAATCCAACAACAGTCTCATAAGCACCAGGGGGAGCCGAAAAGGATCGGTCTGGCGGTGGACGGGAAGACTTTGGCCAAGTGCTTGGAGAGTGACGATATTGCAGACATCTTCTTGAGGGTCGGTCTTCTCATTTCCCTTTTGCTGTACAGGGAAGGGAAGAGGGAGAGCAAAGGTGTGTTCATCATGTGCATCCATCTTCTTCCTTCATTTTGAAGCTCTTTGCACTCATTCCTTTGACTTTGTTTTCTTCTTCCTTCCCCCTGCAGGTTTGCCTTGCTGTGACGTCCTGTCTCTGCTGTCGGCTCTCCCCTCGTCAGAAGGCCCTGCTGGTCCGTCTGGTGAGGAGGGGCACTGGCCTGATCACAGTCGCTGTGGGAGACGGGGCCAACGACGTGCCGATGATCCAGGAAGCACATGTGGGAGTGGGGATTCGAGGGAAGGAGGGGACACAGGCAGTGCAGTCGTCTGACTATGCAGTCCCCCAGTTCAACTGCCTCCAGAGACTCATCTTGGTAAGTTAGTTCCTTTCCCCATTGTCTGTTTTGTTTTATGTTTTGGACGAATCAACTCTGCGCCGATGCGTTCCTGCGTCTTTACAGCAAGAGTAGAAATGACAGTGAGAGACTGCTCCATATTCAATGCAGACAATAGGCGGAACGCACATTTTCTGAGAGGACTGTTTTGACAAATTCAGTCTAGAAAGGGCATTGTGAGTTTAAATGTGCCTAAGTGAGTACGATTTCTCAATGAAACGCCCAATTGACTTGCATCCCTATGTTCTCATCCTGTTTTCTCATCTTTGCAGGTCCACGGAAGGAAAGGGTACCGTCGTATCGCCTCAATGATCTGCTACTACTTCTACAAGAATGTCGTCATCGTCATGTGCGATCTGCTTTTCGTCAGTTTCCCTTTCTGTCTCTTTCTGAATTTCTCAGTATTCATGTTTCAAAGACGGGGAGCGGGGAATGCATCTTGACTGAGCATGAAAGGGCAGAGAGACGGACAGACGAAACACGCCCATGTATCTTGGCACACGCACACAGATGCACACAGAAGGAGACGGGAGAGAGAGGAAAATTGTGAAATCTTCTTCACCTCATAGCCCTTCTCTCTCTCTGGTATGCATCCGCCTCCCTGCCTGCTCCCTTCCGGTCGTTTTGCTTTGTGTGTGCAGAACGTGTTTGCGGGCTTCAGCGGTCAAATATTTTTTCCCGAGTGGCTCTCCACTATGTACAACGCCTTCTTCACCTCCTTCGCCTGTCTGTTCACCTACGCACTCGACGTCGACGTCCCTGATGAGGTCGCGCTGGCCCTCCCGATGCTGTACCTGGCAGGGCCCCGCAACGTTTACTTTACAGGAAAGGTCTTCTGGGCATTCATGGTGGCGGCAATCTATCATGGTCAGGTTTTCACTTACCTCTCGCTTCTGAGTTTTGTGGGTTTCCTTCAATTCGAAGGGGCACATTTCTCTCTGCTTTTCTTATCTGGAAGACAATTGAGTTTGTTTTTCTCCCGGAAAGTGAATGTCTCTTTCAAAGAATAAAGAAAGATTTGGTCGTTCCAAGGAACAAAATGAGAGCCACCAAAAGTACGTTTTGCTCTGCTCCCTCCGGAACTTCATTTTGAAACTTAATCTTCAACTCAGTACATTCGTGCATTACTGCAGGTGCTGCATCGTTTTTTGTTCCGATGCTCGGACTGAACGGATTCAATGATTCGTCTGGGAGAGATGCGGTGAGCGCTTTCGTCCCTTTCCACCTTTTCGATTTTCTGTTTTTTCCCTCTGGAGCGGGTCTTCTCGCTCTGTCAATGAGACTGATTCGCCCAGCTTAGAAAGACGAAGAAAGACTGAAGAGAGCAGAAGATCAGTTGGTGCCTCTTTCTTGTCCATTATTTTTTTCTCGTAGGACTGGGTGCGTTGTTGCTATCTACTGGTTCGAAACTGAAACGGTCTTGCGTACCTACTGTCGTGTGCTGATTTGTCAGATCTGTACCATCTCAACCTGTGAGTCGGTGTATGTCTGTGTGCAGGGATTCTGGTACCAATCTTGCGTGTCCTTCACTCTGTGCGTCCTGGTGGTCTCGTACAAATTGATTCTCCTGACCTACTCATGGTCGTGGCCTCAGTGGTGGGTCTGGTGCTTTCTTTGTCTGTTGCTCTGTGTGTGTGTGTGTGTGTGTGTGTGTGTGTATGTGTGTATGTGTGTATGTGTGTATGTGTGTATGTGTGTGTGTGTGTGTGTGTTTGTGTGTGTGTGTGTGTGTGTGTGTGTGCGTGCGTGCGTGCGTGTGTGTGTGTGTGTGTGTGTGTGTGTTTCTTGTTTGTTCCGAAGGAGTCTCAAAGCTTCCTCTCGCTTTGTTGAAAGAGCATCTCTGGGGCCATGCTGCTTTTTTTGTACACAGATTTATTCTCCTCTGGATGCCGAAGCTCTTTTTTCTTTTCTTCATCGCCCCCCTTTGCCTTTTCATTTCTCTCAGGCTTGTTCTCGTCGCGAGTTTGGCGCTCTTCTTCCTCGCACTCTTCCTGCTCTCAATCGAACCACTCACAAGGTAGGAGAGGGAGGGTTGAAGGTGTTGTTTCCTTTCTAGCCACCTGGAGGGCTCAAGTTAAGCAGTAAAGAGAGAGAGATCTAGATTCTCGTAGAGATTGTGTGATGACTGAGTGACCCAGGCCCATGAAAAGCAAGAAACATTGAGCAACGGCCACCAAAATTGGAAGACGAAGAAGAATTGGGACCTCTGCATTCCGACCACATTTTGTTTCCCGACGAAAACGGCACAGAAGAATTCTGGAGCAAGGTCTAACTGAAAAGGGGTGGAAAGAAAACTGGTATTGAAAAATGCAGAGAAAACCTTTTGTTTGCGTTTCTGCCTTTCCTCCGCTTAAACTGGAATCGGCTGCATTCTGAGCATGGTTCTTCCATTGATTCTGTCTGTGCTTCGATCTTCTGCAGCATTTTCCAATGGGAAATTCTTGGCATCGCTGTTCTGATTCTCGCACGGTGGCTTCCTCTGATCGTCATTGTTCTTGGCCCTGTGGCGATTCTGGTCTGTTTGTCTGCCCTGTAGGCGTCGCTTTCATATGTTTTGGTGCTGCATTATCCAGCTGAGTACCGGTGTGCGTGGTTGGATGGCAGACTCTGGATGCCGTGCTGTTTTGAAGAATCCACCACTGATTGCAGGGTGCACTGCTTTTCTTTTGTGTGGCTTGAATGAACTTGTCTTTGTCCAGCTTTTCTGCTTTGGCCGAATTCATGCCCTCTTACTGAATTCAACGCTTGCCTTTTCCTGTTGAAGAGTCTCTGCGTTTATCGCCTCAATCACATTCTCAATCGTCCATTCACGCCGCTCTACTCCCTCTCCTCAATTCAGGTTCCTGATTTTGTCGTGGATCGCCTTCGTTTGGCGTTCTTCCCCAACCCCCTCGACATCGCCATGTACGCATCAAGAACGGGAACGATCGAGGCTTTGGTGGAGAGATGCGGACCGAAAGAGGAAACGGTGGGCAGGAACGACAAGAAGGAAAGAGGAAGGGAGAGAGACGGAAAAAAAGGGGAAAGGGAAAGATAGATAGAAAGAAAGAAAGAACGAAGAGTGCACAGATTGAAGGCGGCAAAAGGAGAGGAAAGGAGGGCGAATGAATTCAGTGGGACAGGCAGATGGCCTTATGAAGGAAGGAAAGAGAGCAAAGTCATTTTCGGTGCCTCTCGGACTTCAAAGTCCTCTCTGGCCTTTGTTTGTCCACAGACACACCCGACTGCTCCAGGCGTCCAAAGAGTACGTGTGTCGTCTCTCCTGAAAGACAAAACTTGATCGATCGTTTTTCACACTCCTTCATCTCATCTCCTTGCAGAGTCCGAAAAACGAATCAACCAACGACCCATCGTTCCCTGTTTCTGGAAGGTCGGTAAGAGATGAAATCGGGAATGGATTTGGATCCAGCAATTGAAGCAGCTCTCAATAGAAACAAACAATTTCCAGTCTCTCATTACAAATCTCGATAGGGGTGGTTGTCCCTACCTTCTCTATCAGATCTCATGTCTCTCTACTCCCTTCTGCAGTCCCCTGACGTCCTCCCGCCTTCCGCCTACGCATTCCTCCAGTGTCTCAATATGATAAATGAAAGACCAAATGTGCATGTGAACATTTCTGCTCTGCAGTCCTCCCACGTCCCCCGGCCTGCCCTCAGGGACCTCTCCTCTCTCTGGTCCCCCCCATTCCACCCCCGCAGAGGAGGAAGGAGACGGAGCAGCAGAAGCTGACCGGATGGAGAGGGGAGAGAGTCCACAGGGCGTGTGGCACGACAACGTCAACACGAATGGGAATGTGGAGGGTCCAACTGAGGGGGAGGAGGCGCGACAGGGACAACAGGTTGAGGAGGAGGAGGGGCAGAGTGAGGCGGCGCCCTCGTCCAATGCGCACAGTCGGAGAGGGAACCGGGAGGAGACGGAGAAGAAAGCAGAAAATCAATCCGGAGGGGAGGACAGAGACGCCCCCCCCCCTGTGGTGCATGCCGCGTGGAACGGAGAGAGCGACGTGCATCCCCCTTCTCCACCCCCTGCACAAAACGAGAAGGAAGGACAGGGAGAGGAGGAAGACCCGTCTAGATTGGGAAAGAGGGGGGTGACGCACGACAACGTGACTGAAATGATGCCGAAAGTCAACGTGAGTCTCCCAGGAGCCGTCTCGTCTGTGTCAGGAATGGCTCAGTCGAACAATCTGGAAGAAGAGGAGAAAGAAGAGCCTGCTGTGTCGACAACAGGAAGGAGGGTCTCTGCCGTCGAGTCCACTCCCGAAGAGTTGATTATTTCATCTGAAAGCAGGGTTGCAGAGGCAAATGAGGCTGCAGAAGTAGCAGAGCAGCTTGAGGAGATGCCTGAGTCCTCTACTCCTCTCATCGCCGTGCGGGGAAAGAAGATCAGGCCCCGAGGGGTGGTCGGTCCCCGCGTCTCGTCCTCTCCTGTTGTCCCTTTGGAAGGAAAGAAAGGGGAAAGAGGGGAAATCCCGACAGGAGAACGGACCCTTTCCGCCCCTCCTCGGCCATGGGAGGCAACCCTTGCCGCTCCTGTGCAGGCAAGGTCACTGCTTCCACCACTGGAAAGGCAAAAGGAGAAGGAGAGGCAGAAGGTCAATGCTTTTTCTTTCCTCCCCCCTCCCATTTCCCCTCCCCGCACTAAGATGTCAGAGGGACCATCCACGGCCGCCCCTCCTTCAAACGGAATGGCTGGACTTCGCGTGGATCCCTTCCTAAAGGCACGGAAACAAAACACCTCAGTTGATGTATCAGCTGGGTGTAATTCTGCTGAGGGGGTGGGAGGGACAAAAGAAAGGGAGCAGACAGCGCTGATGATTGCGTGGGCAGACCCTGCTCGGGATGTTTACAATCAAAGTGGCTCTCCAAAGGAAGAAGAGAGACGGTGATTAGTTCTGGCTGAAAATATTTCTAGGAATATTTGAGAATTTGAAAGTCTTGCAGACACTCAAATATGCCCTTCCTGAAACATGATCGTTGCAATCATTTTATGCTAAATTTAATTAAAACTCACTACAGCTTTCCACAGGGAACTTAGGCTTTAAACACCTAGTTAAGCACACCTTTTTCCAATTTTTTTATCGTCAAGTCATGATTAATTGTTATTTTTATGTACAAAAAAAATATTACTATATAGCTATAGCCATTGATTCATTCATTCATTCATTTATTCATTCATTCATTCTGATTCATTCATTCATTCATTCATTCATTCATTCATTAAATTTCATTTATGATTCATTATTTTATTCATTCATTGATTTATTTTTTTTTTTTTTTTTTTACAAGTTAAATATTCATCTAGATATTAAAGAACCAATCTATCAAAACCTACATCAAAATCTTTTAAACATTCATTCATTCTTTCTTTTACTCACTCATTCATAAAGCAATACACACCTAGATACACACTAGCAAAAACTAGGGCAAAAAATTTAGGAAGAAATGGACCTAAAAATGGACTACGATGACGTGTGATACTATATAAGTGTGATAAAGTGTGAAAATTACTAGGAAGCTTATAATGATGACGAATGAATATGTATGAATACTATATCTAGCAAGAATATCAAACTATAGATATCAAAATCAGTGCAGTTATAGAATCAATCTAAGAATCAGTGCAGTAACTGTGGGTACTATAGTGTAGGTAATTACTGTACGAAAATCAATTTGAATACTCTAATTAAACATAGTAACGGGGCGGCTGCCAAACCGCCAAGTTACAATGTTTTTAATTAGCAATATGTTTTTTGTTGCTAAGGCTTTAATTTAAGTGGCAAATTACAAAAAAACAATGATCTTGCCCCTAGCTAGTTTTGCCCCGAGTTTGTTCACAAAACAACTACTAGGCTACTAACCTAGCTGCTAATATACAGATGTTAATTCTAGTTAATTTTAGTATTAATTTATTTATTAATGACTATGACTATGACATACTATGACTATGATACGCCATCGCTATCCGTATCCAGTTGCGGATACTTCTAACGTTAGGCAAGGGAATGTTTCCGTTCAATCTTAGAAAAGAGAAAGGGAAAAAGGATCTGTCAGTCAATCAATCAAGTCTAAATCAATTGCTGAATTGTTTCTCTTTTCAAACTCTTCTACTTCTCGAGCCGCATGCCTCTTCATAAGACTGGTAGGTTCCCATGTGAGCGTCTTCCACGCTACCTACTTAACTTGATAACAGTGCTCCCTGCCACATTTTGCTTGATCCACAATTCTTTCTACTTCATCCCCCAGAACCACGCTGCTCTTCCTCTCTTCCTTCACCTGCCTTCTCTTATCTGATGAAAGCTGTCCACCTCCAACAGCTTTGTGCATCTTTCCCTGATGCACCCAGTACCCCCAGTCACTTGCAAAGGTGCATGTACACAATGAGCACCGGAATGCCCCCGTCACTTTCCCTTTTCTGACTGCTCGTCTTTCTTCCTTCCTCCCCCCTTCCTCACTCTCTGCTTCTTTTACCCCCTCTATGATCATCCCCCTCCATTCCCTCCTATTTTTGGCCAGAGGTTTCGACGTTGCCACTCCCCTGCGTTGATACCAACAGCTGTCAAATTCCTTCCTCACGCAGTTGAGTACAATTTCTGCAGATAAACAAAGAAAGAACGAAAGACAGGCACTTTCTACCATAACACGCACTCTCATAGGTTCATGCACGCCCTCAACGGGCGGCATTTTTCTGCGCTGCATATGGCCAGCGGTTGTGAGAGACTTGCAGCTTTTTCTTCCAGCTATTGACAGCGGTAGAGTAAGCAGTACACAGTACTGCCAAAAGAACGACTGAAACGCATCACTGGTCCTGCAACTAAGGCATTCGCATTCGAGGAGACTTAGACATGAAACCCAAAGCGGCGGGGAAAAGACATAACGCCAGAGCGCGTAAAAAAAAAAAAAAGAGGATAAGACAAAAAACGGAGAGACAGGCATGCAGACAAATGGATGGACTTCGCTTTGCCCACCAAAAGACATTCTTCTTCCTCTCTGTCTTAGCTTCTGTCTTTCCTCGCTACTTCCCACTTCTCTCTCTCTCTCTTTCTCTCTCTCTCTCTCTCGCTCGCCCTCTTTCCCTGCCTCCCAGCACCTGATAGAATATACGGATACACACACATGGATACATACACACAGATATACACATACACACAGATACTGATCGAGAAGAAACTTGAGGGGAAAAGGATCGATAAACGCACCCTCAGACTCGGGGTCTGAGACTTTTTCCACGAAGCAGCGCTTTTCGGCAGAGACTTACCCGCTCGTTGCATGTCCATTCTTTCACACTTCCACAGTGTAACCGTATCAAATAGTGCAATCAGCGACAAATTTTATGAAAAATGTCTTCAGAAAAGGCCAAGAAGATCCAAAAGTCATGCTTTTCCCCTTTTATCAAATGAACCGACAAAAGATTGGAGCTTGATCGTTTCCTTCCCTTCCCTCTTTCAGCAGCAGCAGCAGCATTTTTGACCAGGAGGACACACACGCGTCGACAAAGAAGAGGAAATGTAGGAACAAAGGATGAGATTCACAGGTCGGCTTGCACCCTTGCCTCTCTGAAAATTTCCTCTCGTCTAATCTGTCTTCCCCCTGGGGGGGGGG
>JAHBMJ010000263.1:0-10000 GCA_018398765.1 Chromera velia | reverse complement strand
AAGTAGGCATCGTTGTAGGGATATCCAAGATCTTTGGTAATCTGCCGGATCTCTACCTGCTCGTCTCTGGGCAGAGGTGGTTGTGTCGACATCATATTTGTCTCGCCCCACTTTCTCAGAAGATGATACACATCAATACACTCAAGAAGGTGTTGTTTTGACACGTACGGAGCTTCCAAAACGACATACTTCTTACCATATCGTAGTAATACGATTGGTTACCGGTCTTCTTTCAGAGAGCTACATCGCAAACATCGCACGGAAACGGAGAGCGAATTCTGAAGAGACTCGTGTCTGGGAGGCCTGCAACCACCCACTGTGACTTGGTCACGCTCGGGTCTGTGAGTTGAGTTCGCAGTGTCTGTATGTGTGTATTCATATTCGGTTGGTTGACTCGGAATGTGCACGCTGAATACCGAAACTCTGACTGCCAGACTGTTCTTGCTGCATGCCAGTGATCGAAGAACCCCAACTGTTGACAACAGGGCATCACAGATGCTTATCGCGATGAAGATACGGCGGATTTGCGAGACTTTGCATGGGAGGCCTGCATGCCATTGCATGCCGCATGCATCCTGCCGCGCGGGACATGCCAAGGCCCCTGAAAATTCGCGCGTGCATGCACAAATTGCGCATGACTCGTCACATCTCGATCCTCCAAGACACTGAGTTACTACCACGTGGTCGAAAAGACTGACCACTCTCGTTCAAGGGGTCGATCGTTCGAAAGTTGTGAGTGCACGGCCACCTTGTCCAGCACAGAGAGGAAACCCTTTCACAGCTTCTGACCGGCAGATGACTCTAAGACTGTAACGACACCTCTGCCGTCTCCTCTGAATGCGCGTGAAAGAGATGAGAGAGAACAAGGGTAAATGCAAAGGTTTTCGAGTCCGCGAAGTCGTGAGTGATTCCCTTGCTTGCTTCTTTGAAAGGCTGGGACGACTCGCCTACGACTTCCCTTTGCCCGTGAGTCTCTTGGGCCGTCTGACGGTATCTGAAGACATATCTAGTGTTGCCTTGGTCCTTTTGTTTTGCCCAATTGATTGCGACGTTCTCCCTTGTGTGTGTGCAGTTGATTGTGGTGTCCTTCTTGGTATGTGGGGGACTGGCTCCGGGGCTTCTATTCGCCCAGTCTCCCCACAGCTGGGAGCACTCCTATGGATCAAGCAACGGCAGAGTGAGAGAGGTTGGTTGGGAAGGTTGAAGGGAAGAAACTGAAAGAACCAACAGGGGCCGGGTACGGATGCAACGGAGATCATCGTCTCTTTTTTTCTTTGGTCCCCCTGTGTCTCTTTGCTAAAAAGGTTGCAACATCCGCTCTCCCTCCCGTCAGTTTGTTTTCTTGCCTCCGGTGGATTCCCTGTGTCAGAATAAAGAAAGGAGAAGCGTACAGTGAAGTGGCTGGCTGCGTTTCGCCTTCTTTTGTTCCCCCGTCGTCTCTTGATTTTTTCTCTGTTTTTCTTGGCCCACTGAGTGCCCTACCAAGTCCCCTTCCCCTACCTCATCGCACGAAGGAAGCATCAATTGAAAGAGGCCGTCCGTGCGCCAGTCTGTTTGGCCGTCGGTGTCAACCCCATTACCCGCCTCTTCTCTTCGCTCTCAGTACGAGGAAGCCTTGAAAAACGACAAACGACTGTTCTGCAGGACTTGAAGGTGTATCAAGCGACCTTCAGGGAGTATGGCGACTGGTTCACAGTGATGGTCTCAGCCCGAGAGGGTGTGAACCTGGTGGATGCAGACGTGATGAGGGAGCTGCAGAATGTAGACACCCGAATTCGAAGCACGCGCATCCGCATGCTCTCCACAGGGAACGTGTTCAGATACAGCGACATCTGCAAGATGAACGGAGACGGCGTGTGTGACTTCATGGCGGTTCCCCGTCTCTTCTCGAGTCCTTCTTCGTTCGGTCCTGGAAATTTGACCTTTCCTCGAGTGCTCTTCGACTCGCACGGAGCGGTTAGAGAAGTGCCCGATCTCCGGACGTTCCTCGATGGTGTGGACGCGCGGGAAGGGAGGTTGTGGGGTGCAACTTTGATGGTCTGGCAGTATTCGCTCCAGGCAGGGGAGGGGGACTTTGAGTCGGGGAGGTGGAAGAGAGAGGAAATGGACGAACCCACGCGACGGTACCGCATCCCGACAGGACCCACTGAACCGAGAAACGCCACGAGGGAGGAGGTGCAGGCGTGGATGAAGGGGATGGAGGAGGAATTGGACCACCCTGAATTCAAAGAGAACCCTCATTTCTCCTTGGCAATCTATTCATCGAGGAGCATCGGTCCGTCCAGCAGGAAGAAAGGAAGGAAGGAAGGAAGCATCGTTCGTTTCTTTTCATTCATTTGTTTCCCTTCACTTCTATCTCTTCACTTGTTTCTTTCTCTCTCTCCCTCCCTCTCCTCCCCCCCCCTTTCTCTCTTTTTCCTTTTTCCTCTCTCTTTCGTCTCTCCGTATTTTACCTGTCCTTGTAGTTCGAACTGCCCCGTTGCACATTTCTTGGTTTCCTGCCTCTCCCTCTGTTTTGCGTTCGGAACTCGTGGGAAACGTATAGCGGCCTCATTTGTTGCAATCAGATACGAAAAGGGAGGGGGCTGTAGTGAAGCACGATATAAAATGAAATGTTCTCTATCCAGTGTACTTACTCGGTTTCGCCCCCTTGCCTCCTGCCGATTTGGCTCTATTCATTCTGTGTGCCCGCCCTTGATTCACTCACCTCTCTCACTGCATGCTGCGCGCATCTATCCATCTGTAGATGACGCCCTCCAAGCCGCCCAGAACGCGCTGTTTGCGCCGAGAGACCTGATCCTGTTCGGCATTGTTGTGTTCCTGGTTGCCCTCTACGCTGCGTTGTTGAACCTCTCAAAGAGACTCGAGGAGTGGAGACTCCTCTCTGCCCTCACAGGCTGTCTCACCCCTGTGTTGGCCTATCTGGGGTCCTCTGGGCTTCTGTATCTGTGTGGGCTCCCGCATGAGTCCCCTAACCTTGCAGTTCCCTTCCTTGTCCTGGGCATCGGGGTAGACGACTTTTTTGTGATTTTATCCGCAGTGTCGATGACGTGGGGGGATGCTAGAACACTTAGGAGGGTGCGGGAGGGGAAAGATTGTGCATATCCGAGAGAGAGACTCGGACATGCCATGCGAGAAGCGGGGATATCGGTGACCCTGACAACAGCGACCAACCTTATAGGGTTGCTTTTCGGACTCAATTCCAATGTGTTTGCGATTCGTAACTTTTGTGTATTCATGGTCATGGGACTTTTGTTTGGGTACGTGATGTGCCTCAGCTTCTTCCTGGGTTTTCTCGGCCTAGACCTCAAGCGGGAGGCAGCGGGAGAGAGGGGGTATCTCGGGGTGTTTGCCCGTGTGTGGCGAATGCTCCTACACCCCCTGGAGTCCCAGTCCACAAGAGACAGAGTAGAGAGAGAGAAGAAGGCTACAACGCAGCAGAAGGAAGAGAGCAGAAGAGACAGCAGACGCATGAGCACTGCAGCTGACTTGCCGAGCGAGACGCTGGACCTTGCTCACCCTCCCGGAGAAGAATCAGAAGTTCCCCTCAACCCCCTCACAGACATTCAAAAAGAGGAGACCTCGGACATAGCGAGAAAAGAAAAAAAACGAGCCAGCACAGTCCGGCCAGACCCGCAAGCAAACGAGCCCCCCTCCCCAGATTTCCACCAGACACCGCCAACCAGAGAGGCGCGTCAGCTCGATGCAAGCGATGTGTGTCCAGACCAGAAGCAGGAGCAGGAACACGAGACTGAAGAAGAGCCGATACGAACACGCAGGCAAACTGATGCGGGCCTAGCGAAGGAATCCGCCCCCCCTTCTGCTGTCTCCCCTCCCCCCCCTTCATCTCTTCTAGCCACACGGGATTTGCTCTACCTCCACCTAGCGACAGAGCAGATTAGAAGAGCGACCCGCTGGGCAGCTGTGGTCCCCTTCGCAGACTCCACTCTCAGGGGCGCAGCGCAGAGACGCGAGATGACTCGCATGAGTCCCCAAAACAAGCAGAAGCAAACGCTTAACAAGAGCCACAGAACTTCCGCAGAAGGCGATTCTCCCGCGGGAGAGACCGAGAGTGAATTTCAGAGGGAGGAGGAAGGGGAAGAGGAGGATGATTTCTGTCTCCTCCAGATTTCCTCTCCTAAAGAAGGGAATGTGTTGGTCAGAGCAGCAGACGCGTCTGAATCTGTGTCGTTCGGTAGGGACAATGTTCAGATGGCCGTGTTCAGGTTTGTGCAGAATTGCTGGGCACGTCTTCTTCTTCATCCTCTTGTTGTTGCGGTCGTTCTTCTCAGTTGGCTTGCACTCATCGGTCTGTCTGTTGCTTCCCTATCCTCCCAGAGTCCCGTATTGGGTGGGGGGTTGAAATTCGGGTTGCATCCCGTTGAGTTGACAAACACGGATGCACCCTTGAGAGTATTCTTCCGTCGTTACTCTGTGATGAAGAACTCAGGGTATTCAGGGCAGGTGTTTTTCGACAGGGGGGCGGAATGGTGGAGGACAGAGGTGCAAGAGCAGGTGATTGAATTTGTCGACCAGCTCGAGACGCAGGAATTCTACAGACTTGCTCGCCCCCCCATGTACGCATTCTTGAAGGAGAGAGGGGCGGAGTTGCAGGAGAAGTGGCCGAACGACAGAGAGCAGTTCGAGACGGCACTCGGAGAGTGGCTAGAGGGTAACCGCTACTTCAAGTGGGATTTTGCATGGCAAGATCCTGTGAAAAGTCAGTCAAGCGGACAGTCTGCGAAGAGCGGAAAAGCCCGTGAACGAATGCATGCATGCTTTGATTTAGGATAAGAGAGTGAAAAGGAGGTTTCATGCCTTTCCTCCTTGTTTTCCTGTCGGCTTGCTTCCCTTTCAACATTCACCCCCTGGCCAACGCCCTACTTTCTTCCTCTCTGGCCATGATGATTTTCTTAACTGTCACCTTGCCTGTCGTACCATCACGCATATCAGTTTCTTTCTCTGCTTTTCTGTCCCTTTCTGTCCTGAGGGAGAGCCTTCATTCATTCCGTCTGCCTCAAATCCCCCCAGCTCAACCGTTCCTCCTTGTGGACGAACTCTCTTTGCAGATTTCGGGTCTGTACTTCACCCTTCTGCGGCTTCACCTTTCCTTACTAATGCCCCGCTTTCTTTCCTTTGACGTCCTGCACCTCCTACACAGACACACAACCAGATTGATGCAGATATCTCTCCATCCATCCATCCATCCATCCTTGCATGCAGAGAGGGGCCTTGAGTCCTGGAGGTTCGTCATGATTGAGAGCTTCTGTGAGACCACTCACTGCTACAGAGGGAACATGGTGGGCTCTCGGGAGTTTTTCAAAAGGTTCGAGGACTTCTTTGTCGCCAGGTCGGTTGGTTCTTTTTTCGACAATCAACTCGGCTGCCTTTTCTTTTCTTTTCTTGATGACCTAAAAGTGAGAGAGACCCTCGAGGCCAGATAGAACCACGGACGTAGCGACAGTCGGACAGACGTTGAGTTGGTTGGTGAAAGCTGACAGGGGAAGAAGAGCAGGAAGGAAGAAAACAAAAGTGCCGGTGGTTCCCCCGGACTCGTCTGCTTCGACAGTATGTGTACATGGATGTGCGCGTCCATTCCTACCTGTTCCTTTGGCCATCTGGCAGTGTGCACAACTGTCTGGTCTGTCTGCCGGCCTGCCTGCTTGACCGTGCAGGTACTTCCACGAGATCTTCCTGACTGCAGAGCTTGACCTCTCCATCCTGAGGTCAACTCTCCTGTCGATGGGAGGCGTGCTCGTGGCGGCAACGTTCATGTCCTCACTCCTTCTGAAGGGCCTCTGGGCAGTGGTCTTCGTGGTCGTGTGTGTGGCTGCAATCGACATCAGTCTGTTTGGTGTGATGGTCTGGTGGGGCATTCCTCTTAGTCTGCTCTCAGCAATCATCCTGGTGCTCTGCGCAGGTGAGCTAGTCTGTTTGGTTGGTTGGTTGGTTGATAGAATTAATAAGGAGGGAGACGGGGGGAAGGCAGCTTATTTGGTAGCAGGGCAGAAGAGGGGAAGATGGCTGAACTCGGCAGACAACGTCTAGTTCCGTTGCTCCTGGGCTGACGCCCTTCGATCGTGCGCTTTTCTCTTTGTGTCTCCTTCCTGAGAAGAGCCCTGTTCCCATTAGCTGTCACTTATCATGCAGTCCCCCCTCACTGAAAAATGTGCCTACCTCTTTGCAGGATTCGCTGTTGACTACGTCGTGCACATCTGTCACGCGTTCACGGGTGCGTGTGGAGAGAGACGGCCGAGCAGAGTGGTCGAGTCCCTGGTCGCTCTCGGCCCTGCAGTTTTCCATGGCGCCCTGACTGTTGTTCTCGCAGGGTCTCCAGCTCTGTTCACCAAGAGTGCCATGTTCCTTTTGTTCTTCCAGATGATTGCAGTGGCCATCGCCCTGGCACTCACACACGGCATTCTGGTTCTCCCTGTCCTCTTGAGAGTGGCCGGACCCATCCGTGCCACAAGAGAGGCAGAGAAGGCACGAGGAGAAGCCGCACACAAACTGGTCATGCGACTGAGAGAGGATCGGAAACAAGTCGTCCTCATGGAGGCGGGGGACGTGCAGGAAAGGGGAGGTGCCGCTGGTCTCTTCCCGCATGACTGACACGGCAGACGTACAGACCGTCAGATAGTTCGAGAGTCTGAGAGACGAAGAAGAGACCTGCAGAAGATCGTGGAACGGGTCCGCATCCCTGTAGACGAATGTTGTTAAGAAAGGAAAGTATTTATTAGAATGGACCAGCGTCCGTGCCTACGCCTATGAGCGTGGGAAGTGACAGGTGGCTGAAGGCAGATGGAGGGAAGCAAAAGATTCGCTGCATGGCTCCATCTCCTTCCCTCACCTGCTGTAAGGCAATCGAGATTTTTTTGGTTGCCTGGATTGTGGGAGTTTTTTTGTGCCTTTGTTTTTGTCGACTGAATTCAATTGCGCTATTTTTGAATGATTTTTCTTCTTTTGTGAAGCGAATTCAAAGAATTAATGCGTAAAGCGTGGGTGCCCGAAGAGACCATAGAGACCGTCCGTTTCTTCCCTCTTCATGCGATGAGGGAGCAAGCGAGTGATTGAGAGCGATGCAAGGTCTCGCATCGGAGAGAAGCAAGTCTGGCTCTCTCTCTCTCTCTCTCTCTCTCTCTGTGTGTGTGTGTGTGTGTGTGTGTGTGTGCGTGTGTGTGTGTGCATGTGTTTGTGTATGTGTATGTGTGTGTGCATGTGCATGTGCATGTGTGTAGAGGTGTGCATGTGTATGTGTATGTATGTATGTATGTGCGTATGCACGGAGTTTGTAAGGGACGCGTGTGGAAGGCGTTCGATGCGGCGTGTTGTCGAACAAAGGACGAGTCTGCGCATGCATACGGAAGGGTATCTGCGAAAGGGTGCGTGTGGTGATCGACCTATCAGTTAGTTGATGTTTGGATGATTGCGTGAGTGCATGAAGTGGGTCGGTGTTATGGCTGCGCTCGTTCACGTGTTGTGTCGGAATTCGGTTGCCTGCAGTCTGTCCCTGACATCCAATCAGGGCCTTTGCATTCGGCTTGTTCATGATTTTCTGCAGTCTGTAATCGTGCTAGTAATCGTGACACTGATCTAGCATCTGATCGACACAGTGTCAGAACAGGTGGGGTGTGGGTCGACGCATCTGACAGTTTATTTTATAGTACAAAAAGTTGATCATGTATGCATGAATCACACTCAGATTCAGTACAATTAACATTTTTAATGAAGTTTAATCAACGCTGCAACTGTTTTCATAGTATTATGCTAGGCTATAGAATAGTATAGATGCTAAAGGGCACCTAGAACTAATACCATTGTTGTCAATAGATCGCTTGCCATTGCAACTAGTTTGTCATCGAGGGATAATTTGATTAGCAGCAATTATTATTAGCCTGCCGAAAGCAAATATGATTAAAACATATGATGCAGTGTTTTATTAAAGCGCTATTTACTTCAAAAATGAAAGTCACGCGGTTGCAGACTTAGCACAGCTTAAAACAACTTTGTAGAAAATTGCTCAATTAGATTTGAATGGAGCCTAGCAATATACACTCAACCTCAACCACCTATGAGTTCTCCATGTTTTCTAATGTTTTCCCACAACCTTGCCTTTTCCGTTAGGAGCGGCTGATCGTCACTCCTTCTATCCGAGTGTTACCGCTGCCGCTGCCCCTCCCTCAATACTCACTCTTCGCACCTCTCCCTTGGTACCCTGCAGGCATCCGCTGGCTGCTCTGTGGTGCGCTGCCTGCATTTTTGCCTTCATATATGTACATACCTGCCTGTATGTCCTATCCCACTTCAGACTAATAAGATGTGCTACATTCTTTAGGAACATCTCGGCATCCTTTTCGACGGCCCCATCTACACTGCTGACAAGGGGCGTGAAAGCGTACCCCTTGTTCCTGCACGGCTTGGCATACTGCTCCTTTTTCCCCATGGGTGACTGGGTGAGAACTTTCTGCCAGTTACCCTGTGTATAAGAGGCGGCCTAAGTGTTAACCACCCTTGTGTCTAGGATTGTCTGCCTCTGCCTTACCCAGAGTCCTCGCACTGAGAAGTCCCCGTAGAGGGCTGGTCGACCCGGTACCTCTCTCTCTGCCCTCACTACTGGCTCCTCCCTTCCTACTGCCGACATGAACGCCAGCTCTGCCAGGTCACACCACGCCTGGTTTACCTCGTTGTGTCTCCTCCCGACATGTCCCTCTCTCTTGCAATTAAGCTGTCAGTGATTAAGTTTGTATGCTTTCTTTAAAGTTATTTCATCTTTTCACGGGTTAAACTTTTCAAATATGTTTTACTTCTGTCTACTTCCATACGTCTTTGTGCCGCTGTTCTGACTTATACATAGATTTGACTGCAATGTAGCAGTGCTCAGGTTTACACACTGCCAGTGGTAGGCATACTAGTACAGAGGCTTCTCGTATTTAGCCTTTGCAATATCTAGAACTAGACTTGTTCAAATTTGCAATCCGCTGCTCGTTCAATGTGTTTCAGCTTCTTTTTATTTAAATTGCCAGTGCACTCTACCTTTAGGCTACCATTGTTTGTCTCCTCTGCAGACAGGCAAGCAGAAGCCAGTTGATTGACCGGGCCCATGGCACATAAGAAGACTTAGCTCTATTAGATTGAAGTGAACAGGAGGATACGATCTCAATCCATTCTGTATCGCACACCGGGTTTCTTGAAGTTCTTTTTGATTGATCTCTGTCGAGTTTTCTAGTCGAGTTTTCTGATTTTTGTCTCGCTTATTTCTCTTCCTTCCTTCCTTGAAGTTCCTTCCTTCCTTCCTTCTTTCCTTCCTTCCTTCCTTAAAAGTTCCTTCCGTCCTTCTTTCTGTTATTCTTTCTTCCTTTCTTTCCTTCTCTCCCTCCTTCATCCTCCTTCTCTCCCTCCTTCTTTTCTTCCTTCTTTCATTTGATCCTTCCTACCTTCCTTCCTTACTTACTTCCGCCCTCTTCCTTTTTTCCTTCTTTTCTTCCTTTCTTCCTGAGGCTCTCTTTCTCTATCTCTCTGTGTATGTCTCTCTTCCGACTTTTCTTGATTTCGTTTTTTATCAGAGACAACGAGACAAACCACATACATATACACATACATACACACATACATATATATATATATATATATATATACACACACACACATACACACACACACACACACACACAGAGAGAGAGAGAGAGAGAGAGAGACAGACACAGACACACACAGGTGCAGACGCAGACGCAGGCGTAGATATAGATACAGACAGACCTAGAGACAGACAGACAGACAGACAGACAGACACATACACACACACACACGTACACATATATACACACACATATATACACACACACACACACACATACACACACACACACATACACATACACACACACACATACACACACACACACACACACACACACATATATATATATATATATATATATACACATACACATACATACATACATACACACATACACACACACACACACACACACACACACACATA
>JAHBMJ010000262.1:0-50000 GCA_018398765.1 Chromera velia | reverse complement strand
GTTGCAGAATAACATCGCAAAGAACAATAACTCCGCTGTCCAGACCAACGAAGGCTCGATCGAAGGCAACTTCACGGCCATTACAACGTCCGGATCAGGCATCAACGCCACGGTTGGTCGCTTAGTCGGTTAGAGGAGTGGTGGAGGGGTGATGCGTTTCATGACTGTAAATTTTGTTGCAATGTTGCGAATGGATTCATGCAGCTTGAAAGGTCACCATTCAGTTTGTCGGCTGAGACATTTTGCAGTGCCAAATATCGGATGACGAGGCTTCACATCCTTTCCCGACAGCAGACTTTGGTGTTGGTCCATGTGTTTCTCTTCTCGTATGCTCCCACACGCACACGTACTCATGAATGACTTCGTGGTTAATGGCTGACTGAGTGCAGCTTGAAAACGATGCGTCGAACAAGAACTACGTCAACAAAACCATCATCGGAGAGAATCAGAATGAGGTTGATGCAGACAGTGACACGGACATCAACCCCTCCCTCATCATCGAGTCGCCCTCCCAAAGCGATGTCTACGTCAATGTCAGTTGATCTGTCTCTCTCTCCTTCTCTGTCTCTCTCCCGTCGGTCCTTCTCCAGAAACATGCACTCAACATGACTATTCTTTCTTTTCCATTCACTGCTTGTTTTTTCTGACGACTTTCAACCAAGCGCACATCGCAGCTTTCTATTCACCGAGTCGTGAGAATAGTCAGTCTCTCTTGCTCTTACTCCTCTGCTTTGTTCCTTGCTTGCTTGCAGGACTCCGACCGCATCCAGATGAACCCGAACTTCAACACCTCCTCTTCTGCCGATAACCTCCTGATCGGAATCAACGTGAACCAGAACAACGTGACGGATAACTCCGACAGGGTGGGTAAGTGGGGGGTATCGGGGGTGTACTCTTTTCTTTCTGCTCGACAGAGGGGGAGCAAGCAGGGCTCTCCCTTTCTCTCAATCGATCACAGCAGGGGATCTCAAAGAGAGTAGAGACTCTATGTATGCGGTTCTTTTGTGGGTGTGTACTATCGACCCCTCACGATTACCTGTTTGTGCATGTATCTTTTTGCTTTAATTTCTGCCTTCTCTTCCTTTCGCGATGCAGTCCCAGAACGTCACTGTGGTGACCACTTCGGAGAACACCAACGTTGCCCCCGTGAATAGCTCCAATGTCGTGAACACAGACGTCAACATTAACGGAACCAACGTCGGCACACGGGTCGGTACCTATCTTCACTTGACTTGAGTCAGGCAGGGCTCCACTCCTGTTGTGTTCTCTCTTCGTTGTCCTTCCTGACTCGCCACTCACATGACTACAGGGGCAGAATTAACCACAAACCTTCATAGTCGTTGCTTCAATCAAACAAACAAAATCAGACGTGCAGTTTGTGACGAAGAATCACGTAATCCTTCCCCCATCTCTATTACGCTAGTTTCATGAATGGAAAGCCCCAAAGTACGACGACAACAGGGTCCTTCCTTCCTCTCCAACGGTAGAGAGCACACATACGTATTTCTTTCTCCCCTCCCTTCGGTACGCATGCAGGAGCAAAGCCAGTTCACCCCCACCGTCGACACCAACGGCAATGCAGGCGCCAACGGGCAGCAGCAGCAGCAGACCCTGAATAGCAAGTCGGTTTTTGTTTGTGATTTTTCTTCTGAGCGCTCGCTTTGTCTTTCTTCGTTGTATGCTTGCTGCAAACACCGCAATGAGTCCGAACTCGAAAACACTCTCAGAAAAAGCAGCTAGCTCACATTGACAGCTTGGAGAAGAACAAATGCAAGCAATCAGTCCAGCCTGGATTGACAGTCCCACATGTCACCTGCAGCACAATATGCAAACTCAAGCCTTTTCTCTGTCCTAGATTGCATTCTAGTCCCCCCCCTGCCTGCCTGCCTGCCTGCCTGCCGCTGCAGTTCCACTTCTGGGTCCGGATCTACTAGCTCCAGTGCCGACAACACCCTGATCTCAATGTCCAACTCCACGGTCAGTCCGTCAGTCTGTGTGTCAGTCAATCTAGCTGTCAGTGCATGCAGAGAGACATAGGGGCACATGACCCTTGTGTGACGGGCCTTCAATGCTGGGAGAGTTCATGCGCCACCTTTTCTCATCGCAATTCTTGACGAAAGAGGGATGAGCAAAATGTACGCACCTTCAAAAAGAGGCAGCAGAAAATGTGTACGTGATTTGAATGATGTCCAACAGTCCTCTATTGACTTTCTTTCTTTTTGACTTTGATCCTCTCCTCTTCCTTCTTCCTTCTTTCTTCTCCCAAGTCCCCTGCCACCTCTTGGCGGCATTGTATTTCTTTCTATTCCGTTGATCAAACGAATAAAATGCAGACCGGAGACATCAACTCTGGCGCCCAGGGAGGGGACGTTTCGGGGGGTATTGTCAATGTTGCCGAAGGTGTGAACCAGACATTCATTGTCTCCAACGACGTCACCATCGGGAGCAACAATAACTTCGGAAAGAAACACGATGACAAGAAGCACATTGGAGGAGGCAAAGTCAACGCCACCCACGTCGAAGATTGCAGCGGTCAGTCTGTCTGTCTGTCTGTCTGTCTGTCAGTCAAACACGCTGCAGTCAAACAGACAGAGAGAAAGGTAGACAGAAAGGCAGGCCAAAAAACAGCAATCAAGGCAGCAGCAGTTTTGTCCTTCAGCCCTCTGCCTTGCTCTTCTTGAGATGTCTAGCACAGGCACCTCTCCACTACACGTGCCGAACTTCTGTCTCATTACGTCTTTTTGACTCAGTTTTGCTTATCTCTTTGCCACCTTTTGACTCAGTGTTTGCTTACTGTCGGAAAAAAACAATTTTCCATTGAGTCGATCTACACAACACATTTCTTAGCTCCCGAACCTCCTTCACTGCACGAATTGCAGCATTCTCCCACGACCTTGTTGATGACTACTTTGTCACCCACGAGGATGAGCCCCTGACCGAGAACGTCCTCACCAACGACCCCGACGACTGGGAGGTCATCCCCGGTGCCACCCCCGTCACTACCAGCGAAGGAGGTCAGTCTCGTCTCAGCAAAACCAGGCAGTGCGTGAAGCGAAAGAGAGACGGGGACCCATCCAGGTGGAGAGAACGCACAGAAAGGGAGGGAGGGGAGGGATCTATCGCAGAGAGGACTTTACCGGAGAGCAATCGTAGCACTGTTCCAATGGCATACAAGCGCGTCCAGTCCATTCTTTCTTCTCTGACCGAATCATCCATCTGCATGTCTGCATGCAGGCACTGTCGTGTTCATCTCTCCCGACGGAACCTTCGAGTACACCCCCCCCGAGAACTTCGTGGGCATTGACACGTTCTTCTACACCGCTCAGGTAAGGGGGGGGGGGAGAATGGAGAAGAAAGAGGGAAACCCACGCTGCTGACCGACTTCCTCCTACGCTGACTGTTCACGCTCACCACTTTCTCTGTGTGTGCAGATCGAGGTTACTGACGGGGTGTTCTGCAAGGCCACCGCCAGAGTCGCCATCAAGGTTGTCGGCAAAGGTGGGTGAGTCCAAATGAAAAATCCCAGTGAAAAAGCAGCCAATTAGTTGTGCACGATCGATCGATCGAAAAAGCCAATGAAGAAGCACGATCGATAGATCGATCGATCGATCGATTTCTTCATGCTGTTGTTGAGAGTCGGCAAAGGTGGCCGAGTCCCAATTGGAGGCATGCAGTGCTAGTCAATCCCTCTAGCTGGCTTTCCTAAAACTGCCAAGGACATCTCTTCTCACTATCCACGTATTCAAACCGCCCTCTCTTATCCATCCATTCTCTGCCCCTCTCCCTCCCACGAATGCAATGCAGACGACCCCCCTGTCGCCAAGGACATCTACCTGACCCTCAACGTCGACTGCAAGGCAAAGTCAGTTGGGGGGGGCGATCTGATTTCCCTTGCTTTCTTTTGACCTCTCACAAAGCAGCTACACAGCACCTCCGTCATGTTCATGTTCAACTTTCACCTTCATCGTGCCAGGGGATGCCCTTTGCTCTTTAGTACAACAACAGCTATGGCTTTAATGCATTTTCATTTATGTGAAGTCGTATTTTGTGTGTGTGTGTGTGTGTGTGTGTGTGTGTGTGCCTGCAGGGAGGTCCCTTCGATCAAGGGCAGGGCCGAGGCTCACGACCCCGACACCCAGTCCAGCCACCTGACCTACCCCCTGCTGACCAATCCCTCCAAGGGCAAGTTGGAGTGGAACGTCCAGACAGGATACTTCACCTACACCCCCCCCAAGGGAGAGACGGAATCCTTCGAGGTCTCTTGGGAGTATGCCGCCAAGGACAAGACCACCGAGTCTGACCCTGCCACTGTCACTGTGAGGGTGGAGATCGTCGGAGAGTGCTTCAAGGACAAGGAGGGTCCGTCGGTCGTGAGGCAGGAAGGATTAGATATTTAACCCTTCTCAGGAGTGGCTATTTTTTCAGGCGTTTTGTGCCTCAGACAGAAAGTCGGTTGATACGCGTAAAGGCACCCATCTTCATTTTTGGGTTATGCACACAACGGGGACCGTCGTCAATCGAGTGCGAAGGGTACACCTGTGTGTTTCATTTTGTTTTCTTTCTTTCTGTTCCTCTTCGTCACGCGTGTGTGCAGAAAAGTCCGGTGGTCTCTTTGACCTCTTCGGGGGCGGTGATTTCCTGAAGCTCGACGGTTTCAAGTTCCCCGGTCTGGACGGTTTCAAGCTGGGAGACATGGGAGGGATGGAGATGCCCGGACTTTCCGGGGCCGGTGTGGCCTCTGAGGATGCTCTGGGTCTCGACAAGCTCGGAGAATTCGGAGACCTTCCCATTGGCAAGGACTTCGGAGACCTCCCCGTCGGAGGGGACATCCCGATGGCTGGCATGGAGGGCATTGACAAGCTCCCTAATGTGGAGGGAATCGACTTCGAGCTTCTCAAGGGGTTCGGCCCGAAGCCCTAGGTCTGATGTGTGATGTGAATAGATGAATTAAGTGGAGTGGAAAGAAGCACATAGATACATGGAGGGAGGAGGAAACGAGTGCGGTGTGCAGAGATCCATCGGTGTGGATGTGATTGCATTTTCGTTGTTGCGAGATGCGGATGAGAGCAGATGCTGGGGCATAAACTTTGCTGTTCTCGGCAGCGCAGACCCTCCTTACTAACTACAGACTGACTTATCACTCTTCGTGCATGTGTGGGAGTGGGGGAGAGGGCGGATCGATCGATCGATTGGTCTTGGGGGGGCATGGTGGGATTGCTTGCTGTCTTTCTTCCTTCCTGCTAGATGCGTGCGCTGACTGCAGCCGTTGACTGATCGAATGGATGGATGGTGTTGCATGTGATCGTGTGAGTTTGCTTGCCTGTGTGTGTGTGAGAGAGAAAGGGGAGAGAATCCAATCACTTTCCCCGTTCTCGTCTGATGACGCCAGCGTGTGGGTGTCTGTCAAGGCGTGTGTGCTTGTGAGCGTGTGTGTGCAAAACTCTCTGCAAACGAGTTGCATCGGCCGACCGATCGATGGCAATTCCTCTTAGCTGCATCGATCTTGCATGTCTCCTCTGACTGCACCGCTGTCTGACTGAATTTTGTTCTGCTGCATGGCAATGGATGAACGAAAGACCCACGGTTGCTGCCTTATTGGCGAACGACGGTTGATCGCCGAACGTGGAGGACAGACTGTCAGAAAGACAGAAAGAAAGCAAGAAAATGCACGAATGAATGAATTAGTGCAACGGACGAGTCGCGAAGTGATGGCTCCCTTGCTTTCATGTCATGTCTTGTTAGTCAAAAATAGGCAGACAGATACGTACAGGCAGATACAGACAGGCAAACAGATCTTTTTCACAGTTAAATTTCACTTGGTCTCCCTCCGAGTAAGCACAACTGACTCCGAGACTGTCTCGTCCCCTCGATCCATAATTAACGCTGACTGACTAGCAGAAGATCGACCCATTGGCAACCACAGCTCAAGGTCTTAAGTGTCGAAGAAAGGAATTCGGAAAAAGGGGGGACCCACGCTCAAGCTGACTTAGACGGGAGGGCATGCATGTGCATGTGTGGGAGAGAGGAGTCCTGGCATTAGTTGTCATCAAACCTCCCCAAGCGTAAGTGGAAGCGCCAGTGAGAGCACGCAGATCGCCGGGTCTCTAGATTAGCAAATGAGACGGTCATTTGTGTTCAGTCAGAGTCAAGAGGGGCAACCACTCGCTGTGACACACACTCAAAGGAGATATCGTCACCTTAAATCCTTTGAGTCTTCACATCTCACGCTGTATCACACTGACGGCTGAGAACTCTAGTGAGGACTGCATACCGGCCGTACGTGCACAAAGATGCACAATAAATGATTGTAAAAGATATCAATTATTAGACAATTAACTAATTACATAGTAATTCATACCTGAAAGCTACCCTAAAAGCTACTTTATAAAAGAGCATTAAAAGTAGAATTACACGACAACTTTGAGTAGTACATTTTACCTCCCTGAACTTAAGTCCCACTTTAAAAAATATAATCAAGATGGTCTCTATCTGCGGCATCGTTTTTCAAGAGACCGTCTATACTTGCGGCGTACACGATCAAGACCTGGGGGTAATTTTCAAAAAAAAAAAAAAATGGTTATTTTCACTTTTTTTTTTTTCATGTAAGAAATATGTGGTTCCTTAGTCATTTTGCATCCCTACCATTTTTTTTTCGGGGCATTGACTTAAAGTTTATTCCTAGCGTCTGGCCTATACGTCTTTCGTCTCTTCCTTCTGTCCTGGTTACTGCTCTCGCTGCTAGCTCTCTCTTTCATGCGACCTCATACTTGACGCTCCTCCGTCCGAATGCCTTCTTCGGCATTTGCTAAGTACTTCCTACCCCTCAGTCATGACCAGCGCACTGCCTACTCCTCCTTCCTCCCAGCCCTCCCCCTGCACTCCTCTGGTCCCCCGAATGCACGCGCTTGCCGCTTTCAGGTGGGCGTGAAAAAAAAAAAAAAAAAGGTCCGGAAAACATTTTTTTTTGTTTGTTTTTTTATTTGAAAATTACCCCTAGGTTAAGACACCGTCCAGATATGCGGCTTTAGCTTTCAACACACTATAAATGATCCGCGCCTGCGGTGTAGACTTTCAAGCTTATCCAAAAATGCGGCTTGAACTTTCAAGTGATAGTTAGGTTCAGGGAGGTTATATATTTCAATCAATTATTAATTGTACACTTCATCATATAGGGCTTGCGCCATCAAATCCTTCTACATATATCTTTTAAAGAAAACAAATAATATTATAAGTTATAGACTTAATTACATAACCGAAAGTCACCGAATTAAATATGAATTAAATACAATCTTTTATTAAAAAAAAGAATTCTGAAAGGGGACTCAACAGAGACTCTGACCCAGATTGAAGAAGCCTGAGCCTCAATAATTAGCATAGATCGATGCATAAATAGGCCAAACATATGTTTAATATTATACAGTTCCAATTTGCACTGAGGCTTCATCAAGTTCGATCCTAGGTTCGATCGTACCAATTCGTATGTATGCATTAAATTATGGAAATTAACTATATATGCTACAATTTATGCACGGTAATATGCAGAGAGAGTGTAAGTCTGTAAGAGAGTGTTTCAGCCTAGGTTTCAACAACAGTTGTTTTATCAAAGAGGGTAGCTCTGAGGGTAGCTAGAAAAGTAACCATCAAATATACAAACCTAGATACAAACTCAATATGTTATTGATAGTACTTTTTGAGAAGATAATAGAACTGACAGGTAATACGTGTTCTCTTACAACTCTTGTAAACGTGTTATATACCAATTAAGATGAGAAAGCCTTTTCCGTTACCAAATTCCGTATATACAACTTCAAATCGCTACACATCGCAGCGTCATCACTTCACATCATCATTCCCATTTTCGTTATTTTCCGCACTATGCGTGTTAAAAATTATAACATACGACTTCGCAAAGATTATACAAACTTGAAAATCATGACAAAGACCCAACATAACATATACAAATAATCAAATTAACACTTTAAAATATTTATATACCTATACATCCAATCTTTTTTCATACAGCCTGAGAATTCACTGAAAACCTAACTCGTACATGGCTACATGCAATATATATATATATATATATATATATATATCCGTTTCCGGTCAACGAATAAATAACTACGGCAAAGTTTTCAAGGTCATTCTTTGCATAAAAGGTTGTCCAAGCGGCTATCCAGGCAAAATGTTCAGATTTCACATTAAGGTGCAATCGACATCGCACGATTTGACCTCCCCATCCCTCCCCCGCCGGGAGTCACTTGAGTGATGGAACGACGACACACAACCGTCACATCTACCCCCCCCCTGAATTAATTACGGCTCTGACAACAGCTAGGGCCTGCATGAGCCTACCTGATCGATTTGGACAGAAGGCCCTAGCTGCCGTGAATGCAGTCCAGGGACAGTGCAGAAAAGCAGACCGGACGGCCCTGATCGTACTCTATTGGCAGAGAGAGCGTTGGCAGACGGATTTGTGCTGTGTCAAAACAATCAAGGATGCATGGAGACAGTCAGCATGAATGCGATGCACTTCATGACATCAAACAACAAGCACGCTCGCACGATCATTTTCCGCTCTCGGCTCCTCATCAACAAACGCATCGCCCGACCGGGACCTTCTCAAAAAACCTTCCCCTCCTCAAACACCCTCCCTGCTTCCCTTCCCAGCTAGATTCTTCCTCCCTTCATTCACTTATGAGAAAGCTGAGCTGCAAGTGAGTCGACAGCAGCCAGGAATCGAGAAGCAGCAGTCATCCCCTCCACATCTGCCAGGTCGGCAATCCGGGCAAGAAATCCAAGGAAGTAGGCAGCCTGCTCTGCACGCTCTGCCGCCATCACAGACACCTTTCCCGCGTTCGGAAGAAGGGGAATGCCTCCACTCTGCACCCCCGCACTGCCCTGCTCTTCGTCCTTTCGCATGGAGCTGAGAGGATCTTCTGCAGCCTCCTCTGCTTCTTTCGCCTGTAGAAATTTCAGCACCAACGAGCGAATTTTCTCCTTCGCGCTCTCCAACCTTTTCTTTCTGGCATCCGTCTCCTCCCCTGCCCCCGGCCTGCTCGATCGGTAGGCCCCCAGAGCCCGGAAGAGCGTAACGGAGAAAGCGGCGAGACGGGAGGAGGCGACGAACTTCTTTGAGACGCGAAGAACCAGACGAATGCGGTCGTCCTCAGACCTGCACATGCATGCACGATCAAATGAGGAGAAGGTAAGTGAGAACACGAACAGATGTGGAGCTCTTCTTGCCCTCAGAGAAACGAGAGGGCGGCCGAAAGAAGCACAAGAACGAACAGCGGAGGAAAAGAAGAAAGGAATATCAGAGAAAGGACCGACATATGCAGACACACAGGCAATGCGGCAACTTCACAAAGGATCCATGCAGACAATGGGGGAAGAGGACAGGGGAGACAGACGTACGGGAAGATAAGAGGGGCCCCCCTGGAGTCTTCACGTCTCCACCCCGACTGTCTGCTGCACTCGATTCCTCTGAATTCCTCTCTCTCCCTCTCTCCCCCGCCCTCTCGCTCTGTGTATCTCAAAGAAATGCCGGAGGCAGAGAGGGGCGCAGAAAGGGACAGAGAGCATGCAGGCCCCCCCAACGCCTCCACAGCCAGCGCTTCCAAGGCTCTCACCTCCAGAGCGCAGTCACAGAGACGACTCTCCCACAGTACCACACACCGAGAACGTGCCGCATCAATTTCTTCCATAGCAGTCTGTTGTTTGTGTTGCTGCTGCTGAGAGGGATGCTCAGTTTTCTCGTCGTATGTGTGAAGTGAGGATAAGGGAAGACAACGGGACAGAAGGGTGAATGGTACAGAACCACTCTCACATCTCTGCGTCTGCTGCCCAGATACAGAGACAGAGCTGGACCCCCCAGCTGCTGCAGTGGACTTTGCTGCTGCTGCTGCTGCTGCACTTCCCCGCGTCCCGCCAGTCTCTCTCTCTCTGTCTGGTTGTTTGTGAGGCCCTGGAAGGTGTGGGGGTGGGAGGAGGAGAAGGGCTGCAGCCTCCCTTGCCTCTGAGACAAGACCATTCAACACGATTTCCTGCAGCAAGACAAACAGCCAGGGAGAGGGAACAAATGAACGGAAAATACAGAAGGTTCATGGAAAGCGAGAGCGAATGAGCGAGCGAGCGACTGACCGAGAGAGAGAAAGAGAGAGAGAGAGAGAGAGAGAGAGAGAGGAGGGGGGGGAGGGAGGGAGGGAGAGATGGAATGGAGGCCAGAAGCCGATTTGAAGGACGCAAGAGACAAGCAACAACAGGGAAACTCTTCTTTCTTTCATCTCATTTTCCTCCTCCCATCTCCTTCGCCTCGATCAACAGTGGCCTGAACAGACAGACAGACAGGTGAAAAGACAAAACAGACAGACAGACAGGTGAAAAGACAAAACAGACAGACAGACAAGCCGAAAGAGAAGGAGCCAAAGCATCCCCCCCCCCCCCCCNCCCCCTCCCTGACGATCGACTCACCGTTCCAATGCAATTCAGGATCTCGTCAAGTTGAGGGGAAGAGGAAGAGGGCGACGCGGAAGGGCCCTGTCCCTTCGTCGTCTCAACGCGGTGTGGGACTGCGGCATGACCTTGGCTTGCCTCGCCCCCGCTGCTACTCTTTGAGAGTCCCCCCCATTGCGAGGAGGTGGACGCGGTCCTACCTGATTGGGAAGACGAGGAGGAGGAAGCAAAAGCCGCGCAGGCAGATGCAAAGAGAACTGAGAGAGCGGCGGGGTGCTCTTTTGCCATTCGCTCCAACACCAGGCGAGCGACAGGCTTTTGTTGTTGTTGGGTTCCTCCGATGTTTGCCTCTTCCTGTCGGGATGACTGTGTGGGTGTGTGCGTTACGGCTGGGAAAGGAGATGATGTAGCAAGCAGCAGGGACAGAAGAGAGAGGCAGACACGGGCGGAGACGGCAGACAAAAGGGTACTCAGTTCACGAATCCCCGCTGGGCCCTCCCAAATCACGTCCTTCCCCCCCTTCCTTGCTGTGTCCTCTCCCCACAGAGAGAGCAAACGGAAGGCTTCAGATTCCAATACTTTCAACCGAGCAGTCCAGTTTCCTCTCCCCCCCTCCTTCGGTTCATCTCTTCGGAATTCTCGGTGCTGCACTCGCAAGCTGAGTGCGAGGCGGCACAGAGACTCAAGAGGTTCCAGCAACGGCAGCACAAACCCTGCAGCCACCTCAGCAGACGCACCCGAAAATGCAGTGGGGCCGCAGGGGTAACGGAAGAGGTGCCAGAGCAATTGCGGAATACCCGCCAATGCAGTTGCACACCTGACGACCTCCATCGAGCTCCCCTTCCCAACATCCCCCCCTCCTGACTCCCACCAACCCCGGCCACGCATGTCGGACAAGGAAAGGCCTTCTCGGTCTCCTGCTGCTGCGAATTCCTCTACAAGAGAGGAGATCAAATCAGACACACGAGAGCCCCACTTCTCGACAAGCGTACAGAGGGCACTGCAAGGGATCATTACAGCCACCTGGAGAGCAGACAGAAGCGGAGAGCCTTTTCTCCTTCGCTCTGCTGCTATGAGGCTGCGGCTATTTGCGTTGCCGTCTTCTGTGCCACCCCCCATCGCCCCTCTGAAAGAAGAGACGGCAGACTGCAAGCTTGGGTCGGGGAGCTCAACAGACAGAGCAGCAACCAAGAGCCCCTTCATGGAGAGCATCCGGAGGAATGCACTCAGACTCCGTTGGGCATCCCTCATGTCTGCTGTGCTGGACACCATTCGCAATCCCCCCTCATGCTTCCCCCTCACCCCCTCGACAGTATCAACTGGAGATTCCAAAGAGGCCGCCGACAGAGACGTAGCACGTGCCTCGTCTCCGGATAACGACAATCCCTTCCCTCCCCCACTCACACACACAAAAGCCGTGAGAAGCTGACAGAGAAGATTCGGATCTCCTATGGAGAAGTCAACCACCAGAGCGGCTGCAATGTGGAGTGCTTGGAGACTCTTCGACACCCTCTGTTGCTGCAGTGTCTGTTGATCCCCCTCTCCACTGCCCCCTCTCTCCCTGTCGAGACCGGAACTAGAGTCTCCCCAACTGCCTAGTGCACGCCCCCCATGGTGGTCTACGTCTCTGTGCTTCCCCTCTCTCCCACGGACACCCGATGCCTCTCCCCCCCCTCCTGACTGAATGGCCTCTGATCGGACCAGACGGTGGTGGGCCTGCAGGAGACTCTGCACAAGTGCGCTTTTCGGGGCCATCTGGAAAGAAGTCAGGTCAGCAGGGAGACCTATGCTAAGGCTGCTGAGAGCGTGCACGTACAGAGAGCACACCCACAGATGCTGGAGCAGGGTTGATGTTCGGGACATTCGCGGGAGGTTTGCTTGGAGGGCGGGAGGGAAGACAGACAAGGCTACGTGCAGCAAACAACTGTCCCTCAGTTCTCCTTCACAGAGATTGTGAGCACGTGCGAGACGGAACAAAACGGCCAGAGCTCTACATCTTGCTGGCACATTCACCGAAGACAGCTGAAGACTTGCCGTCAGATTCACAGTCTCATCACTCACGCACATCTCGTCCATCTGTTCGTGTTGACTGCTGCTACTGCTACTGCTACTGCTACTGCTGCTGCTACTGCTGCTGCCTGATGGGCCGGGGCCTCTCCGGGCAGACGAGGCAGAAGGGGCAGCCTGTGGCTGGTCTGTCCTCTGAGGGCGCCTAGTTGAGAAAGCGAAGTGGGTCAGCCAAGCAATGGGATCCCTGATCGAACCATCCTCTCTGTCTGCAAGGCCCTCTGTGAGGAATGCACATCGGGCAGTGGCAGAGAGGTCCTCCCGTGTTTGGAGGAAAAGACGGGCAGCTGCGGTGGAATGGGAAAAGGGGTACGAATCTTCTTCTCCCCCCCAACCGTCTCCCGTCTCCGCCATCCATCTGTCTGACATCTCTCCTCCTGCATCGCTACCGTCATCACTGCCCACACGCTCCACCTCACCCCTTCGTGGCCGCGACAGCGAACTCACTGCTTCAGAGCTCGGCAGCTCCATCCCCTCCTTCCACTTCGGACGGCCGAGTCCCCCCTTCTCATTGCCTGTGAGACCAGTACTGGCCCAGGGGGAGGCTTTACTGCTTCCCTTCCCTCCAGCCCCAGGCGGCTGCCCTTTCTTTCCAAGTCCCCCCCATTCCGCAGCCTGTCCCTGCTGCTGCTGCTGTATCTGGGAGGAGAGAGACCCTAGAGCCCGACTGAGGGAGACGGCTCTTTTCTCGGCGGCAGTCAGAGGGGCATTGATTAGCTCGGACTGACAGAGGATCAGCAACAGCTCGGACAACAGAAGACCGCCATCCTCATCATCCCCCCCAGTACCCCTACAAGCTCCGGCTCCTTTTCCTCCCTTACCTCCTCCTTTCTTCAACCCCGACATATCCCCCCCTCGCCTCCCATTCCCATCAGGCCGTTCTGCCAGCTTCTGGCTGTTCTCTAACGCCAACGCAGCCGTGAGGGGGGTCCATTCAGGGTCCAACAGAAGGAACTCAAGCAGCTCTCTTCGGAGTTCGTCTGCGTCGTCTGGGCTCTCCCCTCCTCTGTTCCAGGTACAGAGGTTATCAACCAGCTCGTGCAGCCCCCCCCCTCCGTTCTCTTCCCCTGAGAGACGGGTCCACGCGACCCTCTGTTCCTCCGACGCGAAGCTGTAGGGGTCTGGATGGAGCACCAGGGGGGTGAGGTAGAAGTAGAGCGCCTGGCAGGCCACCTTCACGTTCCGACGCAGGAGAGAAGAGAACACCCCGAGACCCAAACGCTCCAATTCCCACAAAGACTGCAACTCTACCAACTCCCTCTTGGGACCTCTGCTGCCGGAGAGAGTAGATGAGGCCTGCAGGCGAGAAGAGAAAGAAAGAAGAATCCAAAGGAGAGGACGAAAAAGGAATCGAAAGACAAGAACACGGCGCGAGAGTTGCATTTCAAAGGGCGATCAAAAGGAGGGACCAAAAGAGCACTGCGTAATGCAACAGTCATTCCACTTTGACGGACATGAGGCAAGACAGTGGATCAGCAAACACTGACGCAAAGCAGTGTATCGACATTGTCTTGAGTGACGTGTGAACTTGATTGTTGCTCATATCCTCCCAAAGAAAAAAAACAACAGGGAAGCGCGGTTTCAGCGCAAATATCCCCGACTGAATGAGTGACCTGAGTGTCCAGACTTTCCGCAGTGCGTGCGAGCATCATCTTCGCCTCCGTCAGCAACAGCAGCCGCCTCAAAGAACGCCATGCGATCCTCACGGCTGCATCCCGACTGCTGACTACCTTCAGCAACCGCTCCACAGCAGACGGACACGCCGAAGCCGCGTAGTGCGCACGGAATCTGACCAGAGACGATTCCAGACTCTCCCTCTCTCCAGTTGATAACATCGACATCACTCGCATCGTCGCCTCTCCGTCCTCCACGCCCCCCTTCACTCTCCCACGAGCCCTCTCTACCACTCTGCGTGTGCGCTCCCATTCAGACGCAAAATCCCTCACAGGATCGCTCTCGAATCCCGCACAGAGACTCTCCTGGAGGTCCCCCAACTCGTCCGTCACCCTGACGATCAGGTCCTCTGCACTCACTCGGAACGCGGCGGCCAACTCAAACAGCGTCACCTCAACTGGAGAGTCCCTGCCACCATCCCCTGCTGACCTATCCTCTCTCCCTTCACCTCCCCCACTCACACCCACACAAGACGAACCCACGCCCTGCGGGGGCACGGGAGATAGCGCTCCACCGTGATGACCACCACTTCCCCTGCAGCTGCCTCCCATCCCCCTCCGGCCTCCTACCAGAGCCCCAAGATCTGGAGAGGCCGGTCGGTACTCAGGGCACTCCAGCGCTGCCGTGATCAGGCTGTTAAGGTCTCTGAAGGCTGGGGGGACCAGGATTTTGTCCGCGTGGCTCTTGGCTTCACAGCACAGGAGGTCCCACGCGTTGCTGTTCAGCTGGTCGAAGGGGAGCCGCAGTCGCGCGAGTCGCAAATAAATCTGCAAGCAGGGCGAATGAAAACAAAAAAGCGTCAGTCGGGCAAATTTAGGACAAGACAACAAACAGTGTGAGGGCGCTTCGCTGAGGTGTCTGTCATTTTCCCTTGAAACGCCCCCACGTACTCAGGAAAACTTCAGAGAACAAAGATATGCGACAAACGGGTGCAAGGAAAAAACTGGAGAGGAGGAGAGGGAAAAGTGGAAGATATTGGGGAAAATCATAAAGACAAAGAAAAAGAAAGGAGGAGCGAAGAGAGTTCAGAGGTCAATTCCAGTCTCTCACACTCTCTCTGTCCATCCCCGTGTGTTTCTTCTTCCTGCCTGGCAGGCAGACAGATGGACTGACCTGCTTGACCAAATCGTCTGCAAACACCGGAGACCCCAGAGCCCTGGTCGCTTCTCTTTCTGTCAACGGGCTCACTCTCACGTAAGCTGCTGCCTTTTCTAACCGCGTTCTCAAGTCTTCCGAGCCAAATCCGATGCCGCTCTTTTGTTTTGCGGCAGCATGGAGTTTTCTTGCAGGCACACATTCAAGGAGGAAGGTCAAGCGCTCGAAGTCGTACGATGAGACACACGGCCAGGTACGTGATACCAGAGAATCCGCAACTGTCGACAGGGCCCCGGCATTCGTGCCTGGGCCCTCTGGGCCCCTCGCTGCGGTTTGAAAAGAGAGGGACCGCAACACTGCAGCAATCTCTCTGCTGTACCGGGAGTTCACAGGGCACACACCAACACGCGAGTAGCCTCTTTTTGACTCCACAGATTCTCCGTCTGCGTCGAGAATCCCAAGGGCCTCTTGGCGGGAGAGGGAGGGGTCTATTGAAGGACACAAAACGAACGTGTGGGTCCATTCAGCCAGAACGGTTTCAGAGGAGAGACCGAAGTCACGACCAAAAAGCAGAGCTGTGTGAAGATCGTGATGAGAAAGACGGAGCAACAAGGGGAGAAGCAGAGACGGGTAGCTGTCACTCTGGGGGCCGCCTGCCCCTCCTGCACCCGCCTTCTCATCACCCCGTCCCCCCCCATCTGCCCCATCAGATTCTCTCTGCCCGCCAGCCTTGGTCAGTCTGTTGTGATCAACAGGAATCCCCAAGGCACTCATCAAGGAGCTCCACCTGGAGGCTGCATGGTACCTCTCCATCTTCTGCAGAGACTTCCCTGCTTTCCAAAATCGAGACAACACCATACCCAACCTTGTCAGTCTCTGTGTCTGCCGATGGTCGACAGCAGATGTGCCAGCCACCGACAGATCAGCAGATGCAGACAATCCTCCTGCCTGGACTGAAGACGAGAAGGCCCCCGGGAAAGAAAACCCAAGCCCCCTGTTGCTTTCTTTCCCGTCTCCTCCACTTCCCTCACTGCCCCCCCCTGCCCCTGCACACCGCCCATACGCCTCCATGAACAGAGAGAAAGTAGTGCCCACCCGCAGCCCAGCCGAGAGGGCGAGAAAGAGAGGGCAGTCCAGAGAGGCTTCCATCGTCAACACACGCGCAGAGGCCTGCAGGCAGGGGAGGAAGTTTTTCGGCTCGAGCGTCAACAGAGGAAGGAACAAATGGAGGGACGGGGGAGATAATCCAGCAGAGATGCGAGGAAAGAAAACGTGGAAGGGAAACAAAAAGAAAGACTGACCGAGCGCAATTCTCTCTTGTGCACAGCCATAGCAGAGGGTCTCTCTTCGTCACTTTACAGATGATCATGAGGAAGAAGCAACATGTTACCCTCACCCCCCTTTTCCGAGGAATGTAGTTTCCGATGCCCCTCACATGAACCCCTCTCCAATCCCCCCCACCAGGATCCTCACCTGTTTGTGCACAACGGAGAGCGATTCGGAGTCCACAGCCGCAGGGAGGAGAGAGTTCAGACCGACAACCGCCAGCAGAGCGTTGAACCGGAGAAGGGTCTTCGACGCGCTCTGCAAACAACAAACAAACAAACAAAACACATTTGGATGAACACATTGACAATCACAGAAACACACACCACCTGTGCAAAAAAAACAGCAAAATGGTGAGAATAAAATCAGTCGAGTCTGTATTGCAGTGTCCTGAAGAGTGACCTTAAATACAAAAAAAAGAGGAAACTCAGATGTTTGATTAGAGCAGAGAGCAGAGAGAGAAAGAATACGGGGACCGGGAGCAGGCAGCTCTGCTCGAAGGAAGGGAACTGCATTCCCTCAGTTGTCTTCCTCTGTCGGTGGAACAACTCACCTCAACGACGTTCCGCAGACTCGTGAGAGACTTTTCGGTTCCGTTCAGCCTGCAGGCTACAGCGAATCCTGCACGAGCGCCGAAGAGAGAAGCACGGAAAGACATACAGAGAGTCAAATTCCAGGCTCAGAAGTGTGCCAGGCCCTTTTCCTTTCACATTCTCTTTCGGGCTTCCTGCCAAGTCCCTCAACTCCTCTTCGTTCATTCTTTTCCCCTCCGCTCTCCTGTCAAAAGTAGTTTGCGTTGAGGGTAAAGAGGGAGACAAAACGAAAATTTTGTCCTTTCTCACTCGCTTTTAATCGATGATAAGGCTCCAATCTTCACTGCAATGTGTTGGTACCAAACCATGGGTCCAAAAAACAAGAATTAACCCGACCGACAGACAGACCGACCGACCAGGATCGAGTCCCACCACTCGACACCCCTCAGCCCCCCGCAGGACAGAGGACGCGAGATACGCAGCCTCCCTGCCTCCCAAGAGAACAGGCTCGTCTCGAATCCTTCCTCGGAACAGACGTCTCGCCAGACTCTCCACAGACACAAACGAACGACACACACGCCCCACACCCTTCCGACTACTGTCGATGGAGGCCCAGTCGCGGAGACTGACTAGGACCGTCCACACTGCAGGAGAAGAGAGTCTCTTCCCCTTCTCCTTCTCACGACGATCCACCAAGCCCTGAGACCACTTTTCGAGCATCCCCATGCGGAAGGACACATCCGACCCCAACGCCATCAACCGCAGGGCCCAAAAAACCTCAGACACCAGACTGACCGCTCTGGGCAGCGCGGAAGGCAGACAGTACCTCACGCCCAGGTAAAGGAGTTCAATACAGTGCAGCAAAGAGAAGCAGAACGAAAGCTCAGACGATCCACCGTCTCCCCCCGACGTGTACCCCCATCCCCCAGAGAGATCAGACCGCCCATGTGCCCCGGACGCGTTCTTAGGACGGCACAGGGAAAGGATCTGCCGTTGCGCCATCAACAACTGCACACAGACGGAGAGAATGGACTTGCCATAAAAGTCGATTCGTTATTGTCTTCCCAATTCACCGGGCCCCGAACGTCAAGGGGCCAAATCCGAAAGAAAAAAAGCCGTCTGAACAAAGAAAGGAATACAAAAAAAAATGGCGTCTGTCATCACTTGAAACCCCCAAAAGAAATGGAAACCGGCCGCGAATCAGAAACTCACTCTTACGCACGCACCCGCACACATGCACTCACACACACACACACACACACACACACAGAGAGAGAGAGAGAGAGAGAGAGAGAGAGCGAGAGAGAGAGAGAAAGGATCGATCTGACGGACCAGCTGGGAGGCCGTGAATGTGGAGGGCGAGGTGTTCTTTTCCATTTCCGCTCGGAGTGCCTCTAGGGCTTCTGCCTCCTCCGACCCATCCTCCCTCATGCCAGAAGAAGAAGAGGAAGAGGAACCCGCAGAGAGCTCCCCATCCCGAGCGTCACCTGAGGGAAAGATGTGCGGAGAGAAGAGAAGAAAATATAAGCAAGAAATGACTCTCTCTTTGGTAAGGTCTTCGTCATGAAGGAACCTCTCCACACAACGCGAAACACTAAAATCTCTATCACTGGCCTGTTCCATAACTCTCTCTCTCTCTTTGTCTGTGAATGTCTGAGTGTGTATGTACATGTTGTCTGTCAGAAAAAAAAAAGAACGAAAGAAAGAAAAGAAGAAAACGAAGAGAATTACTCAACAGAGCGAAAAAATCAGAACGTCTCGTTCTCTTTCTCATTCCCACATCCACGGGAAGAAACAAAATCGACGCACGGAAACAAAAGTCAGCTACTCACTGCCCTACCCACCGTCACGCTGAAGTGACGATCTCCCCGCCCTCTCTGCCAACTGCCTCAGCACCTGCCTCTGCACGACTGCACGCGCCTCCTCCCTCTGAATGCCGAACAGCCCCCCCAGATTCGACAGAGCCAAAAGAAGACCTGCCATGGCCAGAGAAACAGGTGCCCCCCCCTTCTGTTTCCCCGGAGACGAAGAGCTTTTTGCGGGGACATCCCCACTTCGATTGCCTCCTGAGACGTTTTCGTTCTCTGTCGATAGAGACAGGCAGATGGGCCCTCTGCCCGCAAGGAAACCGCCCGATCCTCCCCCCTCTCGATTCTTTCCTCCCTTCTGCTGCCCATCCTTCTTCCTCTGAGAGGCGTTTGCAGATTCTTCTCCCTCACCTGGTGCTTGGCACCTCCGTGTCTGCAACCTCATTCACCCATGCGTGGACCGATACACAGACACAGACACACACACGCACCGATACGCTTCCACATGAAAGCAATGACAAAAAGTGAAGCAGAGACAGAACGAAGGGCTGGGGGAAGGAAGAGAGAAAGCGACCCGAGTTTCCAAACAACCACACACACACACACAGAGAGAGAGAGAGAAGAGGCAGATGACGACCGCATTTAAATGCTGAAAGTGTGTTCCACTTGCAAGAATGTGTTCTGCTTGGAGCATTAATTAAAGCCTTGACGATCTCTTCAATCAGAGCCAGAAGAAACGATGCGGGAGGAAAAGGGCAGGATGGGAGACGCAAGTCGGTAGAGATGGAGGAGGACTACAAACAAAGAGAGCAGGGCAAACTAGACTGACGATGACCCGTGCGACCAGATCCTCAAAGACCATCTGTGTGCTCTTCTGTTGTTTTCCTTTTGGAGGTGGAGGGCCTGTCTGCTCAGAGCCCCTTTTCCCCTTCTCATCCCAACTGCTGCTGCAGGAGGTGGAAGGAAAAATTCGAATGTCCCCAGAAATCCCCGTCTGAGGGGTAAACAGGGAGAAGAGGGAGGAATCGGTAGGCGATGTTGCGTCTCTGTTGGGAGAGAACACAAGAAGATCTCTGCTGCCTGCGGAACATTCGAGTGATGATCCTGACATCCGGGCAGCCATTTGGGCAGAAGCAAGGTTGAATTTCTCCAAACAACCTCTCTCTCCCTGCCCCCCTTTTTGTTCCTCCTCCTCTTTCCGCCCTTTCTCTTCCTCTTCTTTGCCTTCCGCAGCTTCCCCCTTCTCCGCGATTTCTTTGGAGGCTGTCGTACCACGAGACGGAGGTGGAAGGGGTGAGGGGGTTTTGAACGCAGAGGCAGCAGAGGGCTCCGAAGAGACAGGGCCCAGGCATTCCCCAAGGGACCAGTCAGGGCCCAGGCAGTTTCCACAGACCCCCTCTGTCCCCTCCTCAAAAGGACAGAAAAGACCTTCATGATCCTCCTGTCCATCCTCCTCTCCACCGTCCCACCCAGGAGGTGCACCAGAAAGCACACTCACCCCTGTGTACATCCCTAGATCCTCCTGGAGCCCTAGTGTGCGAGTGAGGAGGCGGTACGTTGCTTCGGATATCCAGGGGCTCTGTGGAGACGGCTCTCCTCTCTCTCTCCAGTTCCCTCCACCCATTTCTCCAACATCAGTCTCCTCTTCGCTTCCTGGCGGCAAAGGAAGGGGGAATGTGCTTTGCGGAGAGAGAAGAGGGCTCTTTTTGGCATCGCTCTGACCGGTGTGAGAGGGGGCAGGTGAGAAAAGAGAGCCTGGGATGGATCCAGAAACACCGGTGGCGGTTCTAGAGGGTGGGTAGAGGGCGAATGGGTAATGGAGAGAGAAAGATGAGGAACCTGAGCGAAGCTCTCTGAGGACTGCCAAAGCAGTGCAGACAGCTGCCCTGCTTCGTGCCTTTGCCATCTCTCTTCTGTCGGCATCTTCAGGCAAAAGCGATGCTTCCCGCACAGCTGCGGATCTTCTTGAAAAAAACGAAAGGAGAGAGGAGTTGTCCCTCTCCGTCTTCTCTTCTTCCTCCAACCCTATGTCTTCTTCATCCAGCTCCACAGCGACAACGTCAATAGTTGCACAGGCCCTCGCGACGACCTTAGCAGCGGCACCGCATCTGCACCCCCCCACACACACATATGCACCTATACACTCCCGTGCACCAATACGGTGAGTCTGCATGCGGCGCGCGCCTTGGAAGAGAAGGCCCCCCGACAAGCACAAGGAAGGACCTACTTCAAGAGCAGATAGAACGCGGCAGCGACGAGAGGCGAAAGAAACTCTGCATGCCAACTTTGAGAGAAAACCCGACCAATGCAAGACTCATGCCTTCAAAAAGCAGTAATTCATTCTTTTCCACGTCATTCCGCAAATAGACAATAGAGTCGCTCACCTTTCCTCTTCAGACCCGAGAAGCGAAAAGAGTTCCCCCAGATGTCTGCAGGCAGGCGGGAAGACGGGAAGGAAGGAAGGCTTGTAAATAGACACTCAAAAGCAAAAGAAAACGGAAGAGATGTCTGCCGTCTCTGGAATTGCCGGCTCTCTCTCCCGCAGACAGAGATCTGCGGGAAGCTGTCCTTCCTCCATGACAGACAAGACAAACGACATGAACTCCTTCCCTTTCTATGGTGTGGAAAGGCTTGCGTGGAAGGATGGAAGGAGGCCAAAAGACGCTGCAGACGAAAGACAGCCAGGAAAGAGAAGAGGCAGGCAGGCAGGCAGCTGACCCCTCGATGTCGGTTCGCCATTCCTCACAAGTGACAACGTCATTATCTGGAACCTCGTCTCCCTCTGCCTTCCCCTCTTCCTCCGCCCCTTGCTCCTCCGCACTTTGCGCTTTTCCTTTTCCGTCAGCAACCAGGAGCATCGCACGAATCTGGAGGTGATCGCATGCAGAGTGCTGAGAACACCGCACCCCCTCGCCCTGAGTCTCTGTCTCTGTGTCTGCCTCGGCATCTGCCGGCGCCTTCTTTCCCCCCTCTGTCCTCCTTCCCCCCTCCCGAAGAGTCCTTGCAGCCTCCTCTGCCCTTTTCTCTTCTCTCTGCAGATCCCAGAGGGCCCCCCTGAGAGCAGGAGGAGCCTCCATGAGAGCAACAACCCTCCAGAAGACGCCGTCGGCCACCGAGAAAACCGGCAGCTGATCACGGAGCCTGCGTGGAGGGAGAAATTAAGGGGGAGACATGGAAGAACGGAACAAGAGAAGAGGGACGTGCAAAGAAAAGATGATGCAAAGAAAGGGAAGCATCTAGCTAGAATGGTTGTAGGGAGGGGAAAAAGCGGTCACCTGCTGGGAGACTCATGTACAGAAACAAGAGTGGACCTACACAAAGCTGGAAAGCATCCGAGGACACTGCATAGGAAGCACCATCTTTTTCTGCTTTGGACAATTCTCTTCCAATCTTTTTCAGATACCTATCAAGCACCTCATCCTCTCTCTCATGCAGAGAGACGACAAGAAAGAAAACCAAACAACCACCCCCATAGACCCCCTCACCCACTTGAGGAAATCCCTGAAGGCTTCCATTCTGTTCTGTGGCTCTGTCGTCTTCAAGAGGGTCTTCATAAGAGCCCTGCATCCATCCGTCAATACAAGCATCTATCCATCCATCCATGCGTCCATCTATCCATTCATGCATCAATCCGTCAATACATCCATCCATACATCCATGCATCCATCCATGCAGACAGAGAGACAAGGTCAGAAAGAACACGTATGGGAACGTAACGCAGTGGGCGAGTTGGTTTTAATCAAATCCTTTCGGGCAGCAGAGATCGCCTGATTATTTATGGTGAAGAATGTTCTCCGTTCATCCTCACTTTCTCCTCAAAGAACCACCCTCTCGGGAAACGCCAAAGTGCGTATTTCCTTCCTGTGATCTCACCGACCGGACAACGTACAGACAGAAGGGACCAGACAATTTAGAGAAAAGATTAAAAAACGAAAATGAGGGCAAAAAAACGTTGAGAAGCGTTCGCGTCCTTCAGAAGAATATCCAGGAGCAACACAGACCCAGCAAGGATCATATGCAAAGACACCACAAATAAATAAATAACGTACACTATCACAGTGGGGCACAGAGACAGAGACGGTGAGAGGCCTCCGAGGACCCCCCCAGTCCCAGGGACCAGCCCCTCAACCCCCACTCCCCTGCCGCCCTTCCCCTCCTTGCCTCCCCTTCCCTCTGTCTGGCCATCCTGAGAAGACTCCCCCCAAGAGGACACAACAGATCCAGGCCCCCCTGCTTGAAGAACAAAGGGCCCAGCAGCTCCAAGGAGGCCGTCTTGCAGAGCGACCCTGTGCTTCGAGAAGACACCCAAAAGCTCCTGAAGCCGCAGACGCACGCGGAGCTCTGCAGCCTGCACGGAGAAGGGCAGGAAGAACGCAGTGAAGCGAGGTGGAATGTACTGAAATTATTTATGATCGGCAAAGCGCGTTGAGATGTACGAAAGAACATTTTCTTTCCGAAAATCTCTGAATCTCTTTCTTTCAGTTTTCTCTCTCTGTGTGTTTGCGTCGGGCGGTTGTGCGTGTGATGTGTGCGTCGCTCTGTGGAGACAGATTCACTTGCTCACTCCCTGCCTCCACAAAAAGAAAGAGAATGCATGCACCGAGGCACGAAGACAAAGAATCCCCCAGTTGACCTCTCTGTCTGTACAATCGTGAATTGCGAGACCTCCCCTAAAAATATGATACAAGAGCCTTGACTCAAGCACACATCCCCACCCACTCTTTCGTTTAATCCATCAATCACTCACATGGTTCTCCCTCACGCCTCTCCAGCTATGAACGCTCTCCTTCAAGAGCGCCGCCAGAGGGCGCCACGCCCCTCTGTTTCGACTGCAGAGAGGCAGGCACAGCAAAGCAGCGTCACAACGACCGTCTGACACGAAAGTCCGTCCACACAACCCAGAACAAGGGCTACACAGTTGGAGTCCAAAACGATCCAATTGATTACGGGTTGAGAGCCCTTGTCATTTCCGAAGGACAAGATATTCCTTCTCACTTTCACATGGAACGAGATGGAGACTCTACGTACGTCTACCCTCACATGACTTCTGACCACACTTTCGAACACTCCCACCAACACAACAAAGACGCGCACTGTGTATCTATCCTTCCTTCACCGGGTTTCCATGCAGTCTACCCACCTGAAGCAGGGGGCCAGACTTTTATGAGCCTTCAGAAGGCAAATCGCCCGTTTGTCTTCCGACCGGATGCATTTCATCATCTCCACCAGTCTGCACAAACAGCAGAGAGAAAAAAAGTTTCATTCAATCCAGCCCCCATGCAGCAGCGCTTTCTCTGATACACAAGCAAGAGAGAGAGAGAGAGAGAGATTGAGCAAGAGAGAACGGTAGGAACAGAAACATGAAAGCGGACAGCCCGCTCATCCTCCTAGAAGAAACCTTGACTCACAGCATCGAAAAATAGAGAAAGAAAATTTCGATCTAAAACTTCAATCAAATCGATCCACTGTTCTCCTTGCAACAAATCCAACCCTTAGTGGGGGCCAGACAAGAAAAGAGACCACACGCCACCTACCCACCAACACCTACAGACAGAACGACTGACCTCTCACACTGCTCAGTTACAGACGAGGAGGGTGCAACGACTTCTTCTTCAGGTGATCCTTCCATGCCGTCTTCCATCTCCTCCTCATCGGCTTCCTCTTCAGACAGACTGTCCTCCTCTTCTCCCTCCTCTCCCCCCTGTCTGTCGCCGTCTCCTAGCAGTTCCATTCCCATAACTTCCAACTCTGCGATCACTCGTCGTCGTTCAGCTTGCAGCTCTCTGCAGAAGGATAGACAGAGACAAGCAAAAGCGAAAGTGACCATCGAACGTCCCACCGGTCTCTGACTGATGAGATGGATGGAGACTGGGATTCCGTCCTCACGAGACAGACGCACCGGAAGGAACAAAAACTGCGCAGTCACTACCTGACCTGACGGGCACGAGGACACACCCGTGAGTGACAGCAAAAAAGTAACAATCCATCACTTCTTCTTATTCTGGTTGTCCGACCTGACCTGATCAACAGAAGACAGCAATCGTGAATCGCCAGGTCGCTGTTCAGCCTGTGAGTCTCGCAGAATTTGGTGAACGATGACGCGAACTCTTGTCGCACTAGGGAGGGGGGCACGCGTCGCACGAGGGAGAGTGCGACTGCGGTCGCGTCCATCCTCTCCAGGTCCCTCACGAGGAGACGCAGGTTGTGTTGTTCTCTGCAATGTAAATAAAGAGGGGGGCTTTTAGGAAACACGATGCAGAGGAAAAGAAGGCAAAAGACCGAAAAGAAGTCATTCGAGACTCGGACAGGAGTCCATGGAAGAGCGGAAAAACGGCAACGTGACACGGAAAGAAAATCCTAAGTTTCTCTCCACATCACTAGACTTCTCTGCAGACGAACAGCAAAAAGGGGAAAGCAGCGTTCCTTCCTTGCTTGACACTCTCTTTCCCTCTCAGTGATCAATGAAAGGTGTCTGTCTCTCATCCGGCCCCAATAAATAGAAAGAGCCCTTCATTTTCCAACAAGGAACAAACCTGAGGTTTTGGGATTCGCGCAGCTTCCCGTACAAATTGCAGAGGTTACGGAAGGTCTTCTTCTCCCCTCCCTTCTTTCCTCTGCCGTGCTGCCGCCCGTGCATCATTTGCACACCCACTTCCCCTCCCCCTGCCTCTACGTCTAGGGCATCAGAAAGGGAATCCACTTCGCTCCTCTGCTCGTCCCAAACGCTCAACCCAACCTCATTTCCATCTCCCTCTCCTTCCTCCCAAGGCTCCCCCAGACCCCCTTCATCTTCTTCCTCTTCCTCACACTCGGCGATCGAGTCAAGTGGATGCTCTGCAGTCATCGTCATCTCCACCTCACACATACCGCCGTCTCCCTCTTCCTCCCTCCAGGCCCCTCCAAACGCGCCCCCTCCTCCCTCCCATCCACCTCCGAACAAAGGACCCCTCAGGTTTCGCATCGCCTGCTCCACCCCAGACAAATCCCCCAAAGATGGACCGCAACCCGCCCACCGCCGGGCTGCGGCCACCGCCTCCCCTGGAGTCACCAGCATCGCTCCAGAGGAGAACGGAGGATGCCCAGAGAACGGAAACGAGGAAGCGGGAGGCGTCCCCTTCCCCTTCACATGAAAGCCATCAGGGCCAGGGGCCCACCACCCCACGTCACTGAGTGACTCTTCTGTTCTCACCACACTGTGGAATCCCATGGCAACCCCTTGGCCACCCCCTGCTTCTTCTGCGGAGAGCGTCTGACGATCCCCCCCGGTTCTCCGCTCTGCCAGTTTGACTGTTCTGGGATCCTGGCAAAGGCAGGAAAGGAGCTCGAGAGACGGCATCGGATCAGCAAGGGTGTTCTCCAGAAGGGACGCCCTCTCAAAGAGCCAGTGGGACAACAGATTCCTGAATTACAGATGCACACAGAAACATATGGGAGTGAACCGCAAGTACCGACACGCACAAAGACACACACACACACACACACACAGAGAGAGAGAGAGAGAGAGAGAGAGAGAGAAGACAAAGAAGGTATCCATCCTATCGAGAGAGCGTCTGATGCAAACAAAGAGAAACAGAGAATGAATGCGCTTTTGAGTCTTCTTCTTTCTTTCGTGAAAAGACGCGCACAAGTGCATGGAACCCGCTCTTCACGGAACAGTTTCGGTACAAAACAAAAAAAAACTGGTTTGTCTACATACGCACGTCACGCTGTTCCTCTGACTAACACTCAGATTCCGCGGCAGACTGTCACATCGGCTCCTTCCTTTCTTCCTTCCTTCCTTCTTTCCCTCTCCCCCCTCCCTCTGTGTCTGACCTCTTTTTCAGAAGGGGAATCACGTAGTTTCTCAGCCACAAAGGGAGGAGCCTTCTTGCCTCAGGAGGGAGAACCAGAGGGAAGGCACGAAGGACTTGGAAGATCTGCACGCACAGGGGGCGCGGGGGAAGGAGGGAGACCAGGACCAAATTGGAATGCACGCACCAGAACAAAAGAGAATGCTGGAAAGAACTCCAGGCATGCCCCCAGATGTGACAAAAGGCAAAAGAAAAAAATCGCTTTCGCATTTTTCTTTGCAGAAAACGACAGTAGGAGACCACGCAGCCCCCCTGCCATGTCGTCTTGTGTATAGGTATTGAAAACGTACTGGCTTTTTCCATCCAGGCCTGTACACAGAGACGGAAGGAAAAACAACGAAAAGTTTTGCTTTTGAGGTCATATTCCCACACAGATAATCGCAAGTCGTTTTATTCGACAGTCAATAAAGAAGAGAAAGAGGGAAGGAAGCAGGGACTGACTGACAGCGACGTCGAAGGCGACTTCCAGATGCCCGTAAGAAATCTCCAGACGTTCATCGCACTCCTCCCCTTCCCCTTCTTCTCCCTCCACCTCCAAAGAGACGACCTGAATGCCCCCAACTCCCAGAAGACGTCCATGACGTCCGCACACGAGCACCACCTCCTCAATCAACCCCTCTCTCGCAAGTGCCTCACAGACGTACAACAAGGGAGCGAAGGCATCGGCACGACTGAAATGGAGATGGGAGGACGAGGTCAAGTTGCCCCCATGATTCCGTCTCCCCTCTCCCTCTACAGACGCGACCAAACCGTCCTCCTCAAATTTATCCTGCCCTGTCTCCTCAAAACTTCCAGACATATCCGCCGTCTCCGACCGTATCGTACCACCTTCACGCTGCTGCACCTCACCCTCAGCCCACTTTCCCCCTCCAGAGACGCCCGAGGAAGACGACGCAGACACGTGCCCTCCTACAGCCATGCGGTCTGCCAAAGAGGCATTCACAAGGGCCAGGGTGCCCAAACGGATTTGCATCTCACGGAGAGAACGGAGGGCAAGAGAGAGCCGAAGCAGGGGCTGGTCCGTGCCTAACCCTTCTGCTGTGTGCATTTCCCCATGCAGACGACTCCCGTGGGGGCCTGCCTCGTGTCCCCCCTCCGTCCCTGGTTCCTCCCCTTCCCTCTCTCTCTCTTCATTGATGATAGTCTTCTGAAGGGCAGCTGTGGAGACCTGCACCGAATCCGCGGTCCCTTGCCCCACCGTCATCAGCTGGGCATTCCGCAGGTCTCCCTCTTGCAGCTGATTGGCTGAGGAGACGACGGGAAGGGAAAGACGGGAAGCTGCAAGTTCCAGAAGGTCGGCAGTCAGTGCGATCGCCTCCTCGCACTCCTCCAGGGTCCTGCAGTCATGCATGCGTGCGTGAAAATGAAATGATGCAGAGGAGCATTCATTCTACAACTCATACTGAGCTTCATACGCCGCCACAGTTCATCACGGGTAGACAGGCCGACAAGCGAATCAAGGGGTTTCATCAAGAGCTTGTAGTATGAGACGATCTACATCAGCCATATTGCTGGGACAAATTACAGAAGCGAGAACAGTGAAAGCAATGCTTAAAAAAGACCAGACGAAGAAAAATAAAGCCATGAGACGACTGGACGAGACCGTAGCGAGTTAGTTTCAACTAACCCAAATGGCGCGTGCATTGCCTTTGCAGCAACGAGCACGAACGCGTCAGCCACCTCCTCCTTCTTTGCCCGTTCTCTTCTGGAAGCGGAAGAGGAGTCTCCATCCGCATCCTCTCCACCTCTCTCCGCTTCCTCCCCTGTATCTGCATCTTCCCCCCGAGTGATGATCTCATTTAACCTTGCTTCCAGATACACACGCAGAAGGTTACTCAGACCCAAGGCTGTCAGGTCCTCCTTCTGTCTGCCCGACCTACTCCCCCGTCCCCTTCCCCCCCCCTGGATCGAGAGACTCCGCACAAACTCATCCACCCGACTCAGAGCAGCCCCCGATTTGCACAGGGAGGACGAGCTGGCACCCTTGCCTGCCCCATCGGCAGAAAAACCCTCACCGCTTCCGTCCTGCAAGCAGACAGAAAAAGAGGGTCCAATGAAGAACCGAAACCAGAGGAGAAACTGAGACTTCGCACAAATAAGAATCTGCGAATGTCCAACGGAGTGCCTGCATGCCACTCTGCATCCATCACACGGGACCGATGTCCGAAACAGCTGGAGAGACCAACACACTTCTGTACTTTTGTACAGGACACGGGGACAGGAGGAAAATAGATACAGGAAGGACTAAAAGCAAGGAATGGGAGAAAAGGAGAAAAAAAATGCTTTTCTCAAGCGCTGAACCAAGTGACCAGTACGTTGTCAGATTGTGGATTGCTCAACTCCAGGACTGACCGCAATGCTGTCTGATTCTACCCGCACGGTGACAATCTGCAGAGGCGCAGAGGATGACGATACTGCTGCAGCATCGGTGAGTGAATCTCGAGGGGGCGGTGACGGGCCAACCAGGATCAATGGGATTCTCTCTCCCTGCCCCTCTGATTCTTCTTGATTGCCGTCTTCTGCTGAGCAGGAAGTCGTTCCTTGAGGGAAGGCCTTTTGGGCTGCAGGCGGAAAGAAGAGAATTTGAGGAGAAGGAGGACAGGGCTCCCCTTCGCGCAGTCCGATGATGTCCGCATTCCCTTTAGCAGGCAGAGAGACGGGAAAGGAAATGGAGACCTCCTTTTCTCCCGTCTCCTTGCCACTAGGCGAGAAGAGACGCTCCATGCAGACCTCATAAGAACCAGTCCCGCCGCCTTGCTCCCCTTTCACCAAACAGAGCATCACAACCAGAGCTGAAGACGCACAAATTCCCTTCCTGTCCCCGCTGTCCCCCGCAACCCCGAGAGCGAGGTCCGAGCGGCACCCCCATGCTGATACATCTGCAGCCAGCACGCGAGGGGTCCCAGCTCGGCCCTGGCTCAGAGCCTTCATGGAGAAGGGAAACAGCGGAGACGGTTTTGAGGGCGAGTGTCTTGCTTGCTCTCTTCTCAAATCAAGAGGGAAGAGGACCTTCACGCAACACGGCCCTGAAATCCCTTCCCCCTCTGCCTCCATGACCATTGACATCAAACTGGCCCCCCTGACTGCGCCCTCTCCATCTCCACATTCAGAGGGAGGAAAAACAACAGACGCCGCAAGGAGCCTCTTCACCCTCATGGCACCAGACCCCCCCCCCTCTCCCCTTCCTGTCTCTCCGAGAGAGGCCCCGAGAAGGCAGGAAGGAAACACCAGACGACGAGAGGACAGCAATTCGAGGCCGGAATTACCCACCTGCACCGAGGAAAAGGAAGAGGCGAGACAATGACGGAAGGAAGCGAGTGCAAATGCCGACGGCGGCAAACGAGACGACTCTCCATGCAAGGATGCCCCCGGGTGGGGTGGGTGGAAAAAGAAAAAAGGCAAACAAAGGGTCAACTCACAGCACGAGTGTGGACGCCGGACAGACCAGACGAGAGACGAGAAGAGACTGGACAGGCCAGGAAAGCTGAAAGAGAGAGGAAGGGAAGGAAGAATGCAACAACACAGGAAAGAACACCTGACTGACGCGAAGTGCTTCAAGGGTGTCAGAAGAAACTGCGAGGAGAGTTGCCACCTCAGCCCTCGCCTCTCTTCCCCCCCCCGTTTGCACCATTCTGTCTCCCCGAGGCCCCCCTACATCTTCCTGCCGGCCCCCACCCAACCCCTCAGCTGGCAGCGCGAACACTTTCTCTGCACCCGGGTCGACTGTCGTACAGTGCAGACGCGCCTGCATACACAGCACACAGCACACAGACGAAGCAAAGAGACACACGTAAGACCGAGCAATGAGACACAACAAACAGAAGTAGGCAGAAGCAGACCAAAACAAAGCCCACTGGTCCACTGACTTTCTGACGGGAAGTGATGAAGCCAACAAAACAAGTGACTGACTTTCTGGCGGAATGCGAGGAGAGCCCGTGCTTCAAGAGCAGCCGGTCCTCCCCCCTTTCCCTTCTCTTTCTCGTCAGATAGAGGGACTGGCTTTGCTTTTGCATTGCCCCTCATGTTCTCTTTGTTCCGGTTCTCCTCCCCAGCTCTGCCCTCCAAACCCACTTCGCTCTCCCTCTCACTCTCACAGAGGCCCTCCACGAGAGGAGTCACTTCCAGAGAGGAGAGAACAATCACCCGGCCCTCAGAGAGGAGAATGGAGAGACACTGACGTGAAGGACTGCACAAAACAAGCAGGAAGGTGACGGAAAGGAGGACGTATGCAAACTCGATCGCTCATTCAACAGTAAGTAAAAAAAAGGTGATGAAAGACAGGAAGTGAAGAAGAAGAGAGATACAAGACTCATGGCGAGAGAAATCACTGAACACTTCACCGTACTCTTCGCAGCCCTCGTTGACTGACTCTTTATCTGTCTCCGGAACCATGTTCACATCCAAGACGGAGAGATGGGACGACGGCACTGAGGAGCCTGATGGAGCACCTGCCTTCACACCGCCACTGCTGCTGGGGCTGCTGTTCTGCTTCGGCCCTACCGTCTCCTTTCCCTTCTTCTTCGCTGCGGCCGCCTCCTTGTCCCTATCTTTTTGGGACACAAGACCCCGTCTGTCTCTGTCCCCGCCCACCGCAACTGCCTTCGGTTTCTTCAGCTGAGAAGCGTTCCCTCCCACTTCGTTCTCCTGCACACACACAAGGACAAAAGATGCAGTCGGAGAGATTTAGAAACGCAAAAGGCCTGCTTGACATACGAAGCACATGATTCCCCTGACGGTAGAAGAAGGGAAACGGAGTGGGAGGAAGCATGGGAGACATCCACACACAAGACGGGGGCGGATAGAGAGGGGCGAACAGACCTTATCCTCTCCTGTTGCCTCATTCTGTACAATGGCGCCCTTCTCCTGTTCCCTCTGCTTCTGCTGCTGTACGGGAAGCTGCTGAGTCCAGAGACGGCGGAGGCGGAAAGTCTCTGAAACCCGAAGCGAGTGGACTCTTCCTGCAAATGGGGAGGAGCACACAAGAATGATGAGCGAGAACATATGCGACCAACTTGTACGCCGATCAGCACGATAGACGAGGCACGCAGATCTCGGCAAGCACACTTTTGAGCAATTCGCCAAATTAAGGAGAGTTGAGACAGACTGAAGCTTTTCTAGGGGCTTGTTTTCTTTCCCCTTCCCTCCCCCCTTCATAGTCTCTGCCGACCTTGAGAGTCGAAAGCGAACAAGAGACGGCCGCAGGCACTCCACGTCGCGTTGAGGAGTCCGGCCCCCTTCAATGCAGGAGAGAGATCGAGGAAGTCTTCGCAGAACTCGCCCCTCCCCGGCTTGTGAATACCCACGCAGGTCGGACTGATTGACAATAAGTCTCCGGTGGAGTCACATACTTTTTGCATCTGCAGAAAAGCACAAAAGCACCTCATTGAAGAGAAAGAGTAAGTAGGACTGCAGGGAGGACAGAGAGGACCTACAAAAGGTGCGGCGGCATCCTTCGGTCTCTGAGACGAAGCTCCTGGATCCCAGCAGACAGTTGAGTGTTCCATTGCAACACTGGCTCAGTCTCTCTCTGATGGGTTTCTGCCTCTATCTCAAAACACCGCGAGATACTACCACAAGTATCTTACAGCGAAGACTGTTGAAGATGCGTGTCGGGTGACAACAAAGAATCAAGAGCCAAGACCCTAAAGTACGTTCTAATCAACAACGAGAGATATGAAGGAACGCTGCTGATCTGACGGTATGCTCCGAATGCGTTCTCTGCGACAACAATGAACGAGACCGTGATTTCTGTCGCAAGCCACCTGTCTGACGTGCAAAGTCATATATATATGCAGTTTGTCCAGACTTTCTGAAGCACTGTGTCAAGTGAATTAATGCCAGGCGTCATTGAAGACGTTCCTAGCTCAGAAGGTCCGATGCGTGGCATCGTCATTTTTGTGCAATTTTTCTTTTTTTTCGCGAGGGGCTTTTTTACGACGCACGCAGGGCATCGCAGGGCCGGTGTATGCCAGGGCCCTGTGCATGTATGCCGGGGCCCTGCGTGCAGCATGCATGCATGGGGCCCCCTTAATTCCGCGCGCATTTTGATTCAGTCGATCACAGGTATAGTCTCATACAAAAATGTGCGCTGGTAGGATGCTATGCATCCTGCCTAGCAGACGTACTGAAGAGGCTTTTGGTGCAAGGGTATGCGAACAACCCAGATGAGATGTGGAAGAAAGTTTCGAGGGAGGGATAGTCTCAGAAAGCCCAAGAAGCGTTCTACAGACTGCAGAACGATCATTAGGATGCAGTCAGTGGAGCACCAGAGCGGTCGTTGCTGAAAGCATCATGGAGAGATTGCACAGAGGCATGGAGAGGTGAAGGGGCAAAGGGGGTGCAAGGGAGGCTCTATGATACTTTGCAGGCAGCGACGAGAAAACGACTGTTGGGAGAGCTGCCGGGCAGTAGCCGTCCTACGCTAGAGACGCCTCCAAGCTTAGATGAGAAAGGACAGATTCACTTGAGAAGTTGCTCTGGCAATGGAGCCTCAGCATGGCTTAGAGCCATTCCTTTTGACAGCAACTATAAGATCTTCCCACCGCTTTTTCGTACAGCCATGCGCGTACGGCTAGGCCTTTGTATCCCAGAGGTAGTACGACAACCAGTTTGCGGCTGTGGACAGAGGGGGGACTTGGAGGGTGTTTATGGAGGAAAATGTCCAACGGGAAGAGGTCCGTAGAGAAGGCACCAAAAGGTTGGGGCAGCATTTTTTGAGCTGTTAACGGGGGTAAGGTACTGTACGGTTGGGGGGGAGACGACGATGGGATCGTTGGGGCTCAATTTGACAGGACCGTTGGCCAGGAACGCAACAAACGACCAGACTTATTCGCGACTTTGCCAAATGGGGACTCCATTCTAGGGGATGTAGCTCTGATCCACCCGATCCAGGATGCAACCCGCCTGCATAGAAACATCAAGAAAGCAGGGGCTGCAGCTAAGGAAAAAGAAGGGAAGAAACATACCCACTACGATGATGCCTGCAGAGCAGTGGGCATTCGTTTTGTCCCTTTAGTTTTTGAGACCTACGGAAGGCCTGGGGGGGAAACAGTACAGTTCGTGAAAGAGATGGTGAGACAGGCTACAGAAAGGTTAGGGGAGATGAATGATGTGTCAGCACGTCAGAAAATTGCTGACAGATGGTGGAAAACGTTGTCAGTAGCGGTTCAGAAAGCAGCAGCGTCTACAATCTTGGCATCTGTGCAGACAAGCCGCGGTGCACGCGGTACACAGGTTACAGAGATGCTGCTTGGGAGGGAGTTTTTGGCCTACGTGGGCCTTGCAGAGAAGAAAGAGTAAAAGAATGGGGGGGGGGCCAGTAGGGGTGCTGGCAAGAGAATTGAAAGAAAGAGAAAGACCATTTTGATATTTAAGAGATAGAAAAGACATAAACGGAGAGAAGAGCCTGACAACATCAGATTGAAGAAATATGACAAAGGAGCTAAAAGCCGCTAAGCATGCAAAAGAATTTATGGATGTAAAGAAAAGGTTTAATAAAGAAATGTTGAGGAGAAACAAATTTTTTTAATGGGCTGAGGAACCCATTGAAGAAAAAGTTGGGGAAACGAAAAGGAAGACCACAACGCTCATCCATAGATAGGCAGAGTTGACCACGCGAACACACGGAGAATGAAAGGTATTAATTTTTGTCCACCATGGAGTAGTATAAGCTAGGCGCGGCGGCCTAGTTCGAGGGGCTTGCGCTTGCAACAGATTGGCCATAATAGACGGACAGGACCTATGCCTAGGCAAGATGCATACTGGCCCGACAAAGGACCAGAGAGACACTAAAGATGATTCAGTCGATCGCGCGTGAGTCAGACTGAACGCATGCATGGCGTCGCATGCACCTCCAACTTAAGATCGTCTATATACAGAGAGTCTGTATACTTACTGCAGATGTCTCAACTGACATTCTTTGAAACTGACTGGCAACTGACTGGAAGAGTCCCAGTATTGTAGGTTTTCATCTTCGACGTCAAGCTGGAGTTCTGTAGAACGTCGAGTTAAGTTTTCCCGTCTCAGGTCAGACACCCAGACCTGAGTCATCTCTCTCTTGCCCTCTCTCTCTGTCGTGCGATGCCCTGGGTACAAGACTTCAGAGAGTTTTACGACGCACAGGGGCAAATCCGCGAAGACCCCAACGGCCGTTGGGAGGTCTCCTGGGATCCCTTGGCAGGGCCGTATGTGGACCTCTCGTACATGGATGCCTGGTGCTGTCCGGACAGTTCTCGTGAAGACGAGATCAGGAAAGAATGGGAGCGCGAGGCTCTGTCCGCTCCCGGATGTCCAAAGGTGCAATGGACATGGAAGGATGCAGACAGCGTGGAAGGGATGGACCAGTGCATCCTGTACGAGAGGGGGAAGTACTGCATGCGGTGCCTTCGTCTGACTGCGAGGAGCGACGGTCGAGCGTGGGGTGAGGGTGACTACCGGGGGGCAATTCCGAAGCCCCCTTGTCTGGCTGCTATGGGCAAGGAGAGACCGAGACGCGAGGGGAAGGCAGAAGCCGAGGGAGATGTGCTGTCTGACAAGGCCGGTCAGGATATGGTTGACTTTCTCGTTTCCGGAATGCGGCAGAGTCTCCACTCTCTGCAGAAGATTCTGGAGAAAGAGGGGGGGGCTCTTCCCGATGGACTCGGTTCTGTTGCTCTAAAGACTCTCTCTTGCCTGCGCACGGCGAGGCTCCTGAAGAGCATGATGGCCGCCCGCTCACGTGCAAGACGGGCACATGCGACTGAGGAGGAGAAAGAGGAGTACAAACAGGGATTGAAGGAGGAGGCGGAGGAGTGGGAGGAAGCCAAGATGAAGATGGCTCGATTGTTTGCACCGAGAGGCGATGCGGTCTGCAGGTCCCTCCTGCAGTCATGCCAGCTTTACTACGGACGCCCAGCCAGTACACCGACGACGGTGCACCCCCGAGGAACGGAGATGATGATGGACAGTCACTCTCAGGCGGACATTCCAGACCAAATGGTAGGTGGAGTGGGCTGCTGACTAACTGCATGTCTTTTCGTATCAATGCCTCTTCCCGACTCCTTTTCGTTATTCTTTTGAAAGTCTGCATGCACACGTATGGAAATACGCGCTATCTGCTCTGCAAAATTCTCACTGAAACATAAGCGTCGATTCCTGTGTGCAGAATCTCTCTTCCGTTGCGGAGGACTTCGAGGTGAAGCTTCATGAGAAGATGGAGTCTGTCTGTGGGGAGAAGAGGGAGGTCGACGGAAGATCTGAAGGAGACAATCAAGGAGAGGGCGAGGACGGAAAAGCGGAGATGAAGATTCGCTCCGACCTTCAGAAGAACGACCTGCAAGAGCCTCAGCAAGAAGCAGAAGTTGATCCCAACAACCAAAGAATTTCTGAGGACACCGAGAGAGCCCCCGATGTCATTCAGACAGACGACAAGAGACTCAATTCTACGGTGAGTGGATCATGATAACTGTCGATGATCATACAACGTGATAACAGTGGTGTTGTTGATGCCCGCTCTAGCTCTGTCATTTATTTGACGACTTCAGAATTGAATCTACGGTTGTTTTTGTCCGCGTATGTCGGTGTTATAGCTTTGGAAGTGGACTTGGGTAAGCAAGCAACCTCCTTGACCTTCACAGCATCGATGACGATAGTAAACCACTATGCGTGCCTCCATGACTTGCAGGGGGCACTGATTGAGAGTCTGCAGCGGAACCTCCAACGACTGCGACCACGCAAGCGACCCTCTGAGGCTCCTGCCAAGGAGAACCAGAAGCAGAATTCGTCTTCGTGCAGGCGCAACAGTTGCCTTGACTCGGATAGTGTGCACAAGCAGAAAAAGGAAGGCTGCAACGATTTTGGAAGGGGGAGAAGAAGGAGAAGCTCCGCAGAGACCACGGCCACGGCCTCTGATGACTTTCCGCAGGGCGACAAGGAGGTGGAAGAAAATGTACGCCTCCAACGACAGCCAAACGAGAACGAAGAGGCTCTCATGCACACGGCAGTGCTAAATGTGCGCCCCTCTGATGATTCAAGGGCACCACAGAGCCAGGAAAAGGGGGTGAGACACATTTCTTCCTCGTCATTCTCTCAGACGCCCGCCCACTCTTCAACGACAAGGGTCACGGGAAAATCAGGAGGCATCGGCAGGAGGTTCTTTCGAGGAGAAACTTCCTCTGAGAGGGCCGAGAGGCATGCGAGAGACCTCCTCAAAAGAAAGCAGAAGGAAGCGGAGAGAGAAGCCAAGCGACAGACGCAGAAGCAGCTCTAGCTCGAAAGAGAGGCTGTGAGCCGACTTTTGAGAGAGATGAAAAGGCGCGTGAGTCACGGATTTTCTCGATCTCTGTGTCCGTCTGCAGCCTTCAGGATTCAAGTTGGGAGTTTTGTTTTTTCTTGGGGACAAATTCGTGGTGGAATGGCAGAGGACAGACGTTGTTTTGTACAGCCTCAGCCTGTCCATCTGTCTGACACTCATCGATACGTGCCGGCACGGTCCATGATGCAAGAGGTTTTCGATGTGCCTGGGCAGGAGGGGAGGAGAGACCGCATTCAAGCATGTGGGACTGCACTGCATGTCTTCCTGCGTTTTGTTGTGAGGCCATGGTGGTATGGAAGCGGGGGTGTCGCGTGTCCTGTGTGCCGGTCTGTGTGCCGGGCTCTGTATTCAACGCAATGTCGTCTCGGAGAAAAGGAAAAGACGCGAAGAGAGACCGGATGGCGACGTTGTTTATCGAGAGACCCGAGAACCTCGCTCGTGCCATGGGATTCCTTCCTCATTGATGAAAGTTTGCACCCCGATGGCAAGGCTGTGTGCAAGACAAGCAAACAGAAAGGCTCATGCATGCAGCACAAGACCCAAAAAACACGAGCCTCAGGATGTGACAAAGCCAACAGTCTTGGATGGTCTTGTCAATGGCCTGCAGTCCACTATGCATGCAGGGGCACTCGCAGCATTGGCGCTTGCTTGATGTGATTTCAGATTGTGCAACGCAACTCAAGGGGGCATTCTGGGGTTGCATTGGGGATTCAGAAGTCTGTTTGCTTGTCGGTCCTTTCGTCTTTGTTGCCTCTCTTTTTCCTCTCATGCATTCACACCTGAGGAAAGCTGTACATGCATTAATTCGTGGAGACGGGAATTGTGCAGACGTACGGTGAGGATCTGGGCTGGCAGAGGGAGGGGGTGTGTGGGTTTTCCATGTGAGGGGAGGGAGGGTATGAGAACAAATGAATAAATGGATGAATGAATGAATGAATGAATTCATGGACATGCGCATTCGGATGCCACGCAACAAACGTGTGGAAGCGGAATGCCAAAGGAGTCGGGAAGACTTAAAGGGAAATTTAAAGAAGAGGACTGTGCTCAGTAGACACATTGTCCGTTTCTATCTTCTTTTGTTTGCCTTTTAAAAGGTTGCTCTCTTCTCTGAATCTGGGGGAAAGAAGAAGAGGGGCACGGGAGGTACGAAGACGGTATTGAGGAAGCAGCTGTTTTGTCCATGCACCACTTGTGAGTCATGTGTGAGCAGGAATTAAGGCAGAACCTTTTCTGCCTTCTTCTGAATGAAGGAGAGACTTTTGGTCGGACCATGACCCTCGATCACAGATGGTACAGGAAGAGAGGTTCTTAAATCCATGGATTTTTCTCCGTAAATTCAACCTGCAATCTGTCCCTTTTCCTTTGGCATTCAGAGAGTCTTGTAGAATGCCATCATGCAAGAGAGGCAGTCAACCAGACACTCGGGCCGCATCTATGGCTCAGTGCCGTTGTCTGCGCTGTCAGTATACACTCCATCTAGCATCTTTTCTGCTCTTCGCGAAAACAACCTTGGTCACTTCTTTTTCATTAGACGCACGCAGGCTCTTCCCCTCACATTCCTTTTTCTATGTTTTTGTTTTTCTCTCTCTTTGTTTGCTCCCTTCGGTTTGCGTTTCAAGTCGGTCGAGCCTTTTTCTTGCTCTCTTCCTTTTCATCCACGTTTTGATTACTTGAAATGCAATAGTCAAAAGAGAGAGCGAGAAAAAACGGAGACTGGTCACTGCTACAGGAGATGGGTTTGGAGGACAGGCAATGAGGAGAAAAAAGCATGGGCATTCTCTGTGCTGTTATGCCATGCATTGGCAGGGCCCCATCCTTCTTTTTCGGCAGAGTTGATCAGAGTTGCACCGCTGTTCACCTGCCGAAGCTACGCAGAGAAGAGGAAAAACAAACGCATACGGGAAAGGAATGTTCTCATCCTCGTCGTTCTTCATATTCTTCTGTCTACGCAGAAAAAGAGAAAGAACACGAAAAAAAAGTGGCGGAGAAAAGGCATGCATGCAGAGCTCCAAAAAGCGGGAAGAATCTGATTCTGCTGGCATTGTCGTGCGTAAACTGTGTCTCCTCTTTGGGCGGCGCACGATCCAAGTAAGTCACTCAGACGCATCCGCAGGCCCGTCTTCAGTTATTCACGCGTTCAAAAGAGCACCGCAAAGATGGAATCCGAGTCCTGTCTTGAAGAGAAAGAGAGAAAATTTAAAAAAGGGAGCTTTCATTTCGTTTTCTTTTTCGTTCTCTCGTTTTCCACATACTCCCTCTCCTCCTTTCTCTGGGTGCCTGGGCCCGTGGAGGATTCTTGCCTTTCCCCTTTTTTTGTTTTGGGGGTTCTTTCTGTTTCTCTTTTTTTTTTCAAGTTACTTGGTTTGCCCAGCAGCTGCGACGCTCTTTTGATAAAAAAGAAGAGAAAAAGAGAGTGTCAGGGGGCAGAGGAAAGGAGCACGAGGGCTGTGAGAGGAGAAAACAGAAGAGAAGAGGCGGCTCGTGCACTCGGCGCGTGTAGATCGTTTCTTTTGTATGGAATCACACTCTGTTGGCTTTGCCCAAATGCAGAAAAAAGAAGAGATGCGAAGATAGGGGATAAACAGACGGTGCATGTGTGTTGATCGTGACACGACACTGCATGTTTGTCCATTCACGCGATGAGGTTCGATGGATATAGATTTCAGAAATCCTTGAGCCAAGAAAAGAGAAGCGGAAACTTCCGGTGACAAATGTTGTCTGTCTTTCCTCTTCTTCACTGGCTGGAGCTTTCCTTTTATTTTCTTTTTTACTTACGCGTCTCCAGAAACCAGCACAGAAGTTGCGATGCTCTTCTGAGAGAGACGGTCAGCGAAGCGAAAGTTGGAGGACAACACGGAGACTGGCATTGAAGAAGAGATTGAGTACAGAGAGAAGAAAACGCGGACAACCATGAGATCAGGCGGGAATTGTTCCTATGTCTGCTTGGTGAGCCTTGATCATTTCTTTTCGTCAGAGTCATACCACCGTGTAATCTGCCAAAAAGTCACACAAGGGGACGAAAAGGAAAATTGAGATGAAGAAAAGGGCTCGCTTCTCTCATCATTTGCAAAACGAAGAACAAAAAAACGGAAAAGAAAAAGACGGAGGAGGTGTGGCTGGTAGGCCTTCCGTTAGACGATCGATCGCGCTTCCCTCCCACCAACTCGCCAGATTAGGTCAGGAGATCTTTCTCTTAGCTGTTGCTGGTAGGCCTTCCGTTAGACGATCGCGCTTCCCAAGAAGAATCTGATTCGGTTTGGATCAGAAAGAAATTTGTGTTCATCCATTCATATGGTGATGCACAAAGACTAACCGAAAAAAAAAAAGAAAGCAAGAAGAGAAGAAAAGGAATTGAGAGTCGAAAGTCCACATAGAGAGAGGTGACCGTCCGTCTCCCTCTTTCCTCCAGAGCCTCCTGCAGGTCACCTTCTATGTGTCCCTGCCCTTTCAGGTCAAATGGTTGGGCTCTGGGTGCCCTAAACCCTCCTTTTCGCCTCTTCATACTTCTTCTGATTGGAAGACGAGGTGGCCATTATGCTGAACAGAACGTACACCTAATGTACAAGAAGGAAGCAATCGGCCACACACATCGATCCGACTCGCGATCCAGGGCGGATGGAAGTATCATGGAACGACCTGCATGCCTTTTTCTAGCTCTCAGCCATTCGCTCTCCTTTTGCAAGCTGCCAATTTCCTGTTTTGCCTCTGTGCTCAACGGGCCCACGGAAGGGCACGTGCACAAAGAGGCTTTAGTCTTTAAATTTGTTTCAGCTTCCACTTCCTCATTGACCATCATGCTTCTTTGTTTCTTCTTTGGCAAACGTATGCCGTAAATTATTTTTCTTTCATGTTGCACCTGCTTCCGTTTATGCATCGATCCTTCTTGTTGGGTCATCTCTAACGTCTTTTGATCACCTACTTTGATCACCCTGATATCAATTTGCCGTGCCTTTCTTGTAATCAGCCCTGCGTGAAATGCCAGTGCAATGGCTGAAAGTACTGTCCCCATTGTGTGCAGATGCAGAAATTTATGGGGAAAAAAGCAGCTTGCGGTCCTTTGGGGGTTGTTTGTGCGGTGCACTTTGTCTGCAGCTATTGGTCAAGAGCTGGGCTGCGAGACCACACACTTGATGACGGCAGTCGCTGCGTGCCACGTTTTTTGTGCATGTCCCCTGTCAAATGCCAAGAGTCGGCGAGAGATTGTCATGAATAATTTAAGGTGTATTGCACGCTTGGCTTCATACGATCATAAAAGCAGGGTACGTTGAGTAAGCCTCGTCTCCGTGCTTCAACCTAGACTTCAACTTCTTTCAATTTTATCCATTACATACTAATTAAATTATATCTAGAAATTACATACTTACATCCTAGCTCGCCTTTCAGCTTGCATAAAAGTACTTAGTACCTAGTAAAACCTGGTATCCTAGCTGGTATTTCTAAACAATGTAGTACATGTAAGGCCCAGTTAAAATTGAAAAAAAAGAAATAATTGGCCAAATTTATATGTTGACTAATAATGCGTGGTCGTTAGAAAAAAAAGAACCATAGAAAAGGAAACTTTGAAATTAAACGTTACAAACCAAAAAAAAAAACTCTACTTATATTTGATTGACTGTTTGTAACTTTGAATATACAACCGCCCGTTTAACTAACCAAACTTAAAAAAAAAAAAAAACTAAGCAATGAGTCGACTAACTAACTAACCAACTAAAGCTAACTAAAACTAGAGTTACACAAACACAGTAAAACACATTAAACGCGCTAACAACTGCATGTGTTTTCTTACGTTTTCTTTTTGAAGTCTGAAGGTTTAAAAACACTTTTTGTTTGTATACAAAGAGTGAGATATGGAATAATTCGAAAGTTTTAGTGAAAGTGTTGTTTCTCGTCATAAGAAACATCTCATAAGAAATATCTGTTAGCTGTCACTAAAGTCTGGGTTTGTATTTCGGCCATTTCGATCATGACTTCCCTACCCCTGATCGTTTTGTCTGCAAGTTTTTGTTGCATGCGGTTCTTAATTGATGTTTCTGCCGCTGAGCTGCCTAGCTTGCCGCTGCTAAATCATCATTCTTCAGAGCTTGAAGCCGCCGTCGATATATGCAGTCGAGTGGTCGGGGTCCGCGCGGGATCGCGCTAGCTGCATTGCTGCTGCAAGGGCCGCGGCCCGGCCGCCGGTGCATACATGTTTGAGGAGACGGCCGGGGCCCTACTATGAAAGCCACTCTAGCACTGAGCGGAGTCAGTGACAGTGGGCTTGAGTGCACACATAGTGCACACGGTGCACTTCTAAACCCTGAGCGCAGCTTCCTTCTCTTCTTCGCCAGCTGTCAGACAAATTTGGATGCAAAGGACCTGCAAGAGCTGTAGTGGTGCGGCAGAGACTTGATCTCGGTGACTCCTCTGCCCATCCAGACAGACTGAAAGCGAGAGACTGACTTGTTCCCCCCAGGCACCTGTCTGTGCGATGTTCTGTCGAAGGCTGATCCCTCGTGTGCCACGGACGCAACTCTCCGTGCCGAGTTGTCCTAGCACGGTGGCAACACGGAGTTTCGCCTTCCGGTCTCCCTTGATCTCCCCTCTTGACCCTTCTGCATCTTCACGACACTGTCGCACCTTCGCCACATCCTCCAGCGGCCCTGCCCCTTCATCAAGAAAGGAAGCGTTGACAGAGCAGGACCTAGAGACCCTCTCCAAAGTGTCGGGCGACACTGAGACCCTCAGAGATGCAGTCGGACACATCACCCCTGAGGGTCGGAGACGGATGTTGGCTGTGTTGGCCGAGATGTCACACGCAGAGAACCCGGACCATAAGTGTGGTGAAAAGGCTTTTGAGGCACTGGACCTGGATCGGGATGGCCGTTTGAATAAATGGGAGTTTGTGGGGTGGTACAATAAACTGCTGGCCGATGCCAGAGACCCGGATGGGAAGGCGGTGCCTCCTCCCTCTTCAAGACAGTTGATGCGGGTGTTTGTGAGAGGAATGCTTCCGACCATAGGATTTGGATTTTGTGATAATGCGTCAGTCCGTCTTTTTTTATCTTGTTACCAACCGCAGGTAATTCTGCTCGTCTTCCTTTCACGCGGCAATTATGAGATGACATGTCTCTTTCGAGTACGGATGGATTCTCCTTCCTCTTTTTCATTTCACAGCAATGTTTGAGGAACTCTGCGGTTCTTGGCTGTTGTGTTTCCTAAAAGGGCCCTCTTTTTGTGTGCATGCAACGGTGTCGCACTCCCTTTTTTCTTCATCCCTCATCAAAGTGTGATTCGCATGTCTTTTTGGACTGTCTTGCTGTCCGGGCTTTGATCCTTTCTCCTAATGTCTGTCAGTCTTATCTTCCTTCGACTTTCTCCGTGCGTACAGGTTGATGATTCTGTTCGGTGAATACATTGACTCGACCATCGGCAGAAAGTTCATGCTCTCGACAATGGCGGTGCGTCAAGGAGGCAGGCAGGGAGGCAGGGTGTGCATGCAGCGGTCTTTGTGCTTCCTCTCTGCTCGGCGCACATAACCTTTTAAGCTTCTTTTGCGCTCATAATGCACCAAGGGTTTGGAAAGGTGTTTTTCTCTCTCGTCTCTCTCTCTCTCTCTCTCTCTCTCTCTCTCTCTGTGGATGTGTTTTGCAAGAAGTGCTGGCGGCCGTGCATCTGTGAATGTCCTGCTCCGCGAGTGACTGGCGTGTGTGTGTCTGTCTTTCCCTCCCCCCCCTCTGTATGTGCGTGTGTGCATTTGCGTGTGCGTCCATGCGTGCGGTTTTCTGTGCGTTTGTTCCCATCAGACTTCTGTTTTCTGTCGTGTGTCTTCGTTTTTGCCTCCTGACTGCGGGGTGGCCAAGCTGGAAGGAATCAAGGAGCGCCACTGCAAAGGAGGGATCCTTCCCTTCCTCTCTATCCTTTTCCCTCCCTGCGTGCCTCTCTCCTCTCTGGAAGTTTGACGGAAGAGGGCTGGCCGTCTGTCGCCTTTTTCTCCTCTTCGCAAGTTCATGAATTGCTCTGATGGTGGCCGGTATCCAGTGCCCGTGCTTCTGAGTTGGTCAGTGCAACGTTAGTGTTGTTGTCCTTCTCTCTCTCCCTTATTTGTTTTGTCTGGTTGCTCTCAGGCTGCGGGCCTCGGAAACATGCTGTCGTGTGCAACTGGTGTACTCACGGGGGGGTTCATTGAGCGTTTTGCCTCTAAATTTGGTCGGTCAGTTGGAATGATACAGAGAGAGGCACACACAGAGAAAGATGGATGGATTGACACGTGTTTAGACAGACAGACAGACGGGGGGGGAGAGAGACAGCTTGACAATGAATCCGACATAAGGGACCGCACACAGAGATACGCAGACAGGAAGTTGCACAGTGTCTTTCATGTCACTCCTTCTCACAGACTATATGACAGACAAACAGATAGACAGATACACAGAAGAGGACAGAGAACGAATGAAGGAGACGACCAGGCTTGGATGTTGCTCTGTCTGTTGCTTTGCTGCTGATGCCGATGGCAAGGCAGACAGTCCGTCAACGTTCTGAGTCAGGCTGTATGCGCTTTGTTACAAAACGCAGAAAGAAAGTGCGGTCCCCCAGATCTGTCCCTCTGGGTCTCGGTGACCCTCTTCAGATCTTCTGTGGAGTCAGACGTTTCCTATTCCCTACGCTGATTGTTTTTTGGCCGCCCCCTTGAGGCCCGTTGGTTCATTCGATGTGCTGTCCTTCCTCGCTACTCCCCGCTCCCTTTCTCTCGCACCGATTCAGATGCACCAAAATACGCACTCCACAATCTGTCCTCTCGTTTTTGAAATGCACTCCTTTCCATTTACTTTCATTGCTTCCCACGCCTGTTCAATCAATTTGACCTCTTTCCATCGGCCTCCATTTTGTCTTTGCCGTGAATGAATTCGCCTGCAGGTGTCCCGTCCCCCCAACTGACACCCGCTCAGACGGAGTCACGCTCTGTGAAGAACCATCACGTTGCGGGATCATTGGTGGGTGGGTGGAAGTATTTGAACGTTTCCTTTGTCTGTATTCTGTAAATGGTTGTGTCTTTCTTTCTTGTTCTCCGCAACTTCTATTTATTGAGTTGTTCAAATGACAGTTCAGGGGGCCAGTTGGTATTGAAAGTTGGACAGTGTTCGAGATGATTTGCTCGATTGGAGGACGCACCCTCTGTGAGCGTGTTTTTCCATGTGCATTCCTTCCTGTAGAACCTGCTGCCCTGTGCTCTTTCTCCCCCCCCCCCCCTTGCTCTCAGCTGGGCATTTCTGTGGGTTGTCTGATCGGCATGTTTCCTCTTCTGTTTATGCCGAATGAGAGGAAGGAGATGGCAGAGGCCCTCGAGCACTGCCACGTGACACCGGATATGGGGGTCGTCTGTGAGGGCGGTCCGGTGTCGGGATCTGCAGCTGGGGGGGGGCCGAAAAGAGAAGGGGACAGATAGCGGCAACGGCCGTCAATTGATGGGTTTGTACGTCTTTTCCTTTATAGATGGCAGCGCCTGCTGCCCTTTTAATTTTAAGTTTTCCGGTTGAGTCACTTGAGTGTCTGAGGCCAGCTTTGAGAGGAATGAACTTTGCCGTAGGTGTTTATAAAGAGGAACCTGGCAGAACCATGCATTCACAAATCATAAAAGTTTGAACGATCTGGTTTGGGATCTACTAGAGGATCTACTTAGATCAGAATGTAAATCATGTTAATCAATCTATCTAGCAATATATATAGATATTACGAAGTGCAAGTTTAAGTTTTGGTTTTGTATGGACCATGGATCATATGGTTTTATTATAATTTTATATAATCTCTAGACGTAGCATAACTCTAGGCATAACTTTGAATCTACTATTTTCAATCTAGTTTTGAATGTGCGTTTCTAGGTGTATTTGGTAACTTTCCACAAATTGGTCCACAACAAAGTGTGATGATTGATAATTCTAAAAGAATTTTTTTATAGGAGACTTCGTAACTAGATATAGCTAGAGATGAACGGGACCATAGACTACCATAGACACAGACAAAAAAGAAGACAACACAGAAGAGAGAAGAGAGCGGCCCCTCGGAACCAGTTAGGAAAAAGGGCCTGGGAAGAATGGGGGAGTCACGCTTTGCATAGCCCGCTTTGCTTGATACGGAGAAGGGGGAGATGCAGGAAAGGGAGGAAGGGGAGACGCATCCCGGACGCATCATTTCCAATAAGAAGCACGGGTGAGCGAAACTAAAAAAACAACAAAACGAGAAACCTTCCACGGGGTTGGAAGGGCACGCATGCGTCGAGTGCACACAAGCGCGCACACACACACACATGCACACACACACACACACACACACACACACAGACAGACAGACAGACAGACAGACAGACAGACAAACAGACAGACAGACAGACAGACAGACAGACAGACAGCACACATACACACACACACACACACACACACACACACATACACACACACACACACACAGAGAGAGAGAGAGAGAGAGAGAGAGAAAGAGAGAGAGAGAGAGAGAGAGAGAGAGAGGACGGAGAAGCAGATGCCCCTCTGCATCAACAACAGTGCACATGTTTTTTTGTACTTTCCTGGAGTTTCTGTCTGCTCTCTCCTATCGCTTTCCAGTGCCTATTTGTTATGCAAGGGATGCAAGACACGAGGCTGCCTGAGTGACCCGAAGCCTGCCCGGTTTGCCTCCGACCATCGGAACGAAGAGAGAGAGACAGGACCGAAGTGAGGTTGCTGCCCTGCATGCAGAGAAAGAAGGAGAGAGAAAAGGCTGAAAAGTCAGAAAAAAAAGGAACGGCCACCAGAAGAGATTTTTGGGTGTTAACTCGATCTTTTTCAGCCATACTCAGCAGCAGAGAAGTGGACCGTGTGCCAGCGATGCTTCCGTCTTTCCTTCCCCTTCCTTCTTGCATTCCTTCCTTCCTGCCCTCCCTCCTTCCGTCCTTTCTTCTCTCTTTCTTTCCTTCAGTTGGTCCGTCGGTCGTCTGTCTTTCTTCGCTCGTTGCACCGTATGTGTCAACATGCTTTCAAATGGCGCACGTGTCAGAAGAGGAACAAGCATACGTGTCAATGTCCAGAGAGACGGGAAGGTCAAGCACGGACTAAGGGCGTTCGCCCTTTTCTTGTGTCCGTTCATCTTTCGACTCTTGCTTATTCCCCCTTTTTCTCACTTCCGTCTTTCCTTCCTTCAGCCCTTTCTTTGCCCCTTCCCTCCTCTACCCATTGTTTCTTCTTCTCTGTTTTCGTTCTTTCCCACTTCCCTTCCTCTTTCCTTTCTGCCTTCGCTCCTTGTTTGCCCCCCTGCTTACCCCTTTCGTCTTCCAAAAAAAAGAAGTCTGCTCACTTTCTTGTGGTCCTCAGTATAGCAGTTCTGGTACTTGGGTAGAACTTGATGACTTCGAATGCACACGAGGCGCCTCCAACCGCCCCGAGGAGGCTCTGCACGGCTGCTCTGAGATAGGCCTCAAAGGTCAACAGCTCCACTTCATCCTCAGAAACGCCGTCCCTGCATACAACAAAGGATAGAGAAAACAGCCATGAGGACAGCGGGAAGAAGTGAAAGGACTTTGTCTCTTTCCTGAACGATGAGTGAGGAGACGGCGGGGGCATCGTCTGATTGTATGTTAGGGAGCAGAGACTGACACTGTCACCTTGAGAAAGTAGCTCTCCAGGGTCAGCTGCACCTGCTCCTTCATTGACAACCAAGGGATCCTTCAGATGCCCCGGTACCACAGCACAGAGGACCCAAAGGAGAAGGAGACGGCAAAGACTTACATACGAACTACAATTTTAAAGAAGTCCCCCAAAACAGCAAGAGAGAGGAGGTGCACCGATCGATTGCTAATTCGATCAGGTCGGCGGAACCCTCATCAGTCATGACAGACTTCGAGTGCGCTCCTTACCAGCACTATATAGCTCTGAGGAGATCTCAGAAAACTTTCTGTGCTCTTTGCGTAGACGGGTCACCCGGAGTGCAAGAATTTCAAGGCAAAAAAAAAAAATACGGAACGTGACCCTTCAAAACTCGAGTTTCAAGTTTTTTGTAATTTTCGCGCGCAGGCGCAAAATTTTCAGGGTTGAAAGAGGAATTTTGAGGCGTTTTTCGCGCGTGCCAATTAAACTCGAGTTTTGAAAGAAACCCCTGCACCCGCGACATGATCAGCGGAATCATAGCGGAATCAGTCCGGACGTCCAATCTGACATGTCCAAACCAACGGCGGTCAATGCCAGCGCCAAACACACTCTGCCAGAAAAGAAGACTGCAGCACGACTCTTCATTGCATCCATGGTCCTCCATTAATACATGTTTGTGACACCTGTACCTGAGTAAACGGACCCGTCTACCAATCTCGAGACAAACGAGCGAGACAACTGTTGCTTTGACGGAGGGCAAAGCCCCGCCTTGTCAGTCTGTCTGTCCCCATGAGGCAGTTCCTTCTCCTCGCTCTTGGGGCTCTCTTCGGGGCCCTGCTGAGTGAAGGATTCCTGTTGCGTCCTTCTCCAGCGGTGCACAACTTTTTTCTCAAGAGGGGCCTGACCGACTATGCTGTGAGTTGTGTCGACGACGTCTGTACTGTTTTGGAGGCTCACAAAAAGGGGACAAGCGTTGCCAAAAACGGAAGAGACTCCAACGCGCAGTACCGAGGAGCCAAGAAGGGTCCGGGGCAGTGGTCAGTCGTCTTTCAGCAGCGTCTCTGGATGAGGGACCCTTGTGTCTCTCCTTCCTTCACTCTTTTGTCTGTTAGCGTCTCCCTCTTTCTCCGTCTCACTCGCAAAGCGGTGCACTTCACTGGCGGTCTGACGGGGCCTGATTGGAGCTTTTCTGCTAGCATCTCTCTCTTGCTCTCATTGTGTGTTTGTTTTTGTCTGTCTCTTTGCCTGCCTGCAGGGTGATGCCTGGCCAAATCATTTTCAAGCAGTGCGGGAATAAGTGGTACGCAGGAGAGGGGGCATGCGAGGGGAAGCAGCGCACGATCCACGCCGTGCGGCCAGGGTACGTAGAGTACCACCAGAAGAAACGGACAATCCACATTGTGGACGAACCATCCCAAATCTCACACTTCATGAACAGAAGGCCAATCCACCAACTGTCGAACATATGGGCAGGCACTCTGCTGAAAAAGAAGAAGGCAGCCATCTCCCACATCCCATTCGGGTTGAGAGACTACCACTGAAGAGACCCTCAAGCCATTTTTCTATACAGCAATCGCACGGATGAGACAGAGCAGCAGGGAAGCGAAGCGACTCACTGGTCTGGATCTATCCATCGTGTGAGGAGTGGAAGTCGAACACTGAGCTTGACCTGCCGGGGGTGTGCATTCTGCTCTTCCTTCTTGGTCAGGGAAGGCAGCTGGGCGTCCCCGCACTCCTTGTGTGCCTTGCTTTTTTCTGACAGACCAGCCTCTTTCTGTCGGTGTCTGTCAGGAGGTGTATGCATGCGAGGTTGGGTCAGGAGGAACACTGAAGAGCTAGACTGCCTAGTCGAAAGAAAGGGCCAAGACTGAAAAAGTGACCGCAGTCGTTCATTGTTTTCCAATTTGATTCCGACATGCATGAATACGCTTGTCTTTCTGTTTCTTCTTCTCCCTTCTATCTCTCTGTATTTCGCTCTTTTTGTTCTCATCTTTCTTCTCCTGACGTTCTCTTCCTCTAGCTACTTCTCTCGTATACGTTCTGCGCTCTAGACGACTCTGAAGTTTCTGCGCTGCGTGCACGCTGTACCTTTCTGTCGAATCTGTTCTGATTCGTATTGGCTTCTGGTTTGCATCACTTCGGGAGTGAGACAGTGTCGGCCAGTGAATCTGAAATGAGGTGTTTTTTTTCTCTTGCTCCTGAATTCTCTCACACACGCTCGTGCTCTCTGCTTGCTTGCCTTCTCTCCCTCTCCCTCTCCCTCCCTCCCTCCCTCCCTCCCCCTCCCTCCC
>JAHBMJ010000261.1:23167-52190 GCA_018398765.1 Chromera velia | reverse complement strand
GGCCACTCAGTTACGACTTTCTCTGGAATAAGGACCTACGGATCGATTTCATCGTGAGTCTTTATTTCTGTCTTCGTGTGTAGCTAGATATTCGTTCTTATAGTCTAGCAAACATCTCGGATATAGACCCTAATGGTATGGAGTCAACATGAGGGTGCCCACTCTTACATGTTAGTATAAAAGCAGATCATTCCAAAATAGGCAGTACCATGCGGTACCGTCATCTCTGGTATCATCTTCAATGTCTGCAAAACCAAAAATTGAGAGAACGGGAGAACATTAAGGGAAACAGAGGAGAGGAGCAGAGGTATAAGCATCAAAGCAGAAAGAGAAAAGAGCTAGGAAAAGAGTGGAGAAGAGGTCAAAGCAGAAGGAGAAAAGAGCGGAAGAGAGGTGTAAGCATCAACACTGTCACAGTGGTAGTCTAAGAAAAAAATGGACCAGAAAATGGAGAACAAATACAAGATGGTGCAACTTACCGTGCAAGCATGAACGCAGAAAGCGAGAAGGAAGGAGGAGAGGTGAAAGAAATCTGATCAACACAGTAGGAAAAAAGAATGGAGCTACTAGTAGGAGAGGTACGGACCGGAAAGCTGACTGCGTGGTTAGTTAGGTGACTAGCTAACTGGCTGACTGGCTGCATGACTGACTGAGTAATTGACTGACTGAGTGGCTAACCTACTAGTGGCTAACTGGCTGGCTGGCTGCGAGCTGGCTGGCTGGCTGCGAGCTGGCTGCTTGGCTGGCTGGCTGGCCAGCTAGCTGGCTGATTGACTGGCTGACTGAGTGACTAACTAGCTGGCTGGCTGCCTGCCTACGTGCCTGCCTGGCTGGTTGATTGGCTGATTGGCTGCCAGCAGTGGGCCAGGCTGGCTGACTGGCTGTCTGTCTGGCTGACTGACTAGCTCAGTCTGGCTGTCTGGCTGGCTGGTTGGCTGACTGACTAACTGACTGACTGGCTGACTGACTGTCAGTGAGTGACTGACTGGCTGGCTGGCTGGCTGGCTGACTGACTAGTTCAGTCTGGCTGGCTGTCTGGCTGGCTGGCTGCCTGCCTGGCTGATTGACTGGCTGGCTGGCTGGCTAGCTGGCTGACCTGGTGGCTGGCTGGCTAACTGACTGACTGACTGACTGACTAGCTGACTGACTGACTAACTGACTGATTGACTGGCTGGCTGACTGGCTAGCTGGCTGGCTAACTGACTGCATGACTGGCTGAATGCATGTACCTAGGCATCTACTATATGTATGCATTAATGAATACATGTACCAAGCTCACCCCCCTTCAACAAGCTTTTCCCTCCAAGACCTCTCATCGCATGTTTGTGTTTCTTCTTTACAACAAATCCGTCTCTGGTCTCTACTCCTTTTCCGCCCTCCCTCGATCTGCTCTCACAGTAACCGACGGCTCTCTGTTCGGTTTCTTACGTCTGCTCTCATTTAACCCACAAGGCGAAAGCAGTGCTCTGTCTGTTGAATGTAGCGACCATAAACTCTGTGTACATGATTCTTGTATTCGGTGTGTTGATGACTTCATGTATAGACTTTCTTTATGTACCAAGTGGCTGGATGAAAGAGAATTCCTGCACTGCCTGGCTCAGCTGGAATCCATTAATTCAAATGATTGTAACTGTCCACTCCCCGGTGCAAGTACATCTAAACTCTTCATCCGTAATGTCATTTGATCGCTTCTACGCTCGCATCCGGCCTGTCTCTTTGATGTCTATCTCCCAATTCTAGAAAGTGATTAACTGATCAACTCCACCGGCGACTTAACAAACAACAACCATGCATGTATGTGCCGCCTGGAAGCTTAGCGCTCCAACTGGGGTTAGGCATCCTGTAACTAACTAACTAACCTATATGTATATCTGTATATGTACGTGGCTATACCTTAAGGGATGCCAAGCCCACGTGATTACCCATGCATGCATGCGTGTCACTGATTACCCCTGGTACTTACCCCTGGCATCTCCGTCAACATCGGAACCAATCAAGTCCGGTAACTCCAGCTGGTTATCGCAGAGGTCCGAGTAGTAATCGATCTCATCGTCTGGCATGCATGTAAGAGACCTAGCCGGCCCTCCGGGAGACTTTGCAAAGTCATGTCCCTCACTTTTCTCTCTCTCGCTATCACAACACCGATAGAGCCCGAACAACGACGCAAACACGAAGCCACTGACAGAGCGCGAACGCAACAAGCCAAGAAAGTGACCACACACCCGTCACGGTATAGACGCCGACAGTGCCGTGGATATGCAACCCAACACAACACAGAGTGGACAACACAACACAACACAATACAGAGCGGACAACATAACACAACACAACACAACACAGAGCAGACAACACAACACAACACTGAGTGGAGAGCATAACAGGAATGCCACAGCACACGCGGCTCAGGTATGTGTAAGCAAAATTAGGACAGCGAGATGAGGGAAGGGCAAGAGTAGGATTGGAGCGGAGATCGAATCAACAACCGAAAGGTCAGACAAATTAAGAAATTAAGAACCGCGGTTAATTCCGTTTGTCAGACGGTGTGCGTGAATGCTTTTTGAATCGCCTTCGCGCTCGGACTTGGGTGTATGCCGGGGCCCGTGTTGCGGGCGTTACGGACGGCCGGGGCGGGCCGCTGTGCAGGGGCCCAACCTGTACCCCGCGGCTGCACTTGACGCGCGGCCGCGCTTGCCGAGCTATCGCCCCCTCCCACCGAGCCACAAGGTAAACCCACGTCGGATTTGTCGCAACTTTTTTGAGCAACGTAGCGCGGAAACTTCCAGAAGCTCCCAGTGAGTTTAAGCAGACACTGCGGCTATCCCAAATACCTGATCTGCCTCGGTGAAAACTGCAAGCTAACTTGGGCACGGTGATATCTGCCTTTGTCGAGGGTGGAGGAGTTTCCGACGATCTTTTCTTTCTGGCCGTCTCCCCCGTCTCCGTCTTTGTGTGATTACCTTTCCCATCCCTGTGGTTTTTGCGGTGAGTAAAAGTGACACAACTGCCCTGTAGATTGAGTCCAAGGATTTGAAAACTTCTAAACTTGCTGTGGGTTTTAGTTATCGTTGTTAATTTCCAAAGGAAAAGATGTGCAAGGCGGCAGGTCGACAGAAAGTTCCCCAAGACTGCGCGACGACTGTGCAGCAGAAGGACGCGAGAGGCCCGAAATTTCTCAAAAAGGTTCACCGAACTTTTTGGGAGTTCGAAGAAGACCACAAGACAGAGAAGGAAAAGGAGACGAAGTGCACTTCCACTGGCTGTCCGGAACTTGAGAGCCAGAAGGGAAGACAAACAAGAAACAGATCTGTGCCCCCGATTCCCGTCTCCTTCACACAGGAATTCCATCCAGCCCTTCTCGCAGGCCCCAACTTCCCTCCCTTCAAAGAGAGAGACGTGACAGGCAAGAACAAAATAGAACAAATCGGGTCCTGCCCTGACTTTGAAAACCAGACCGAGCAGACAGGGACAGAGACTGAAACTGCCCCAAGCACTTTCCTGCACTCTTGCAGGAGTATAGGGTCGATCGGTCACCATCCCCTTAACTGCTCTGAACGGCGCTGTTATTGGTTCTACAGCAACAAGGGCTGTAAGAATGGTTGGAAGTGCGACCACTGTCACCACTGCCCGCCCCCCCAAAAGGAGATTGCCTTCGAGAAGTGGCTGAAAACCGAGAAACAGAAACGGAAGGAAAATATTCAGAAGAACAGAAACAACACGAACAGAGCCCAGGTCTCTAAAGACACCCACAGAAACCTCCGACCTACCTTTTCCCCTCGGCCTTTCCCCCCCTCCCAGAAACTTCCTGAAATGATCCCTCAGTCCCCTGTCCAAAATGAAGACGAACACAGATGGAAACGCGCATGGCAGTCGTGCACCTCCCAACAGGGACCCTTCAGCAAAAACCATCGCCGCCCCCAACAGCAAGAGGAGGAGAAGGAAAACCGTGACTTCGACTTCAGAGTTTCCGGTCCCCCACCGCAGAAGCAGACAAAGAAATCGGATGTGGGCTTCGATTTGAGGTTACTGGGAGAGGGTGAGGGAGACAGGGCTGGTGGCATCGGCATAGGTGGTCCTCTGGCTGCTTCTGTCCGTCAGTACTTGTCTGGAGGGGTTTGCGTTGGGGGTGGAGACTGCGACCGCCAGGAATCTCATTGGTCTGCCTGTCGAAGGAGGCGCTGTGGAGATCAACACATGGTGAGTTCCCTCCCTAGGTTTCCTTTCCTTTCCCCCTTTCCTCTGTGTCTATTTGGGGTTCGTCGGGAGGGGGGGGGCGCGATCTCTTGTCTTAGATTAATATTTTCTCTCGTTGTCTCTGTTCTTTCTTTTTCTGTTCGTTGAGGAAAAACGATGAAAGGCGCGTGCTGAGACAGGTGGGAAAAGAAAAGGAAAGGCAAGGAAAGTCAGATTCTGGCCGTAATTCCCTCCAGTGAATCCAGTGGCTCTTTCTTTCATGTGCTCGTACATGTGAAATGAAGCTTTTACGAAAGTATTCTCTCTCTCTCTCTCTCTCTTTCTCTCTCTCTCTCTCTCTGCCCCCCCCCTCCCTCTGCAGGGGGCTCCTCCTCGAGGGGTGCGGGGAAGAGGCCACCAGCACCGCCCCTGTCTGGATGTTGCCCTGGACTCCTTTGGGGGGAAGGGGGGAGACGGGAGGGGGTGGGGGGGCACTGGCGCGGCTTCGGGTAGCCCTCTGAGTGGAAGCAGCACAACGGTGCCAGGCAGCCCTTCTTCTTCTCTTTCTTGTGAGGGAGGGGAGGTGGAGGGGTTGCGGCGTCCTCGAGTCTGAGGAAGGAACGAACAGCAAGCGGGTCAGCGAGAGAGAACCAAGAAAGAAAGAAAGCAAGGAACGAAAGAAGAGAGGCGGATTTATCGAAAAGGAAGAATTGTGTCTTTCTCTTCTCTTCAGCGGCGCGCCTCTGCGGCTCAAAGCGACTCTCTCTCTCTCTCTCGCGCGCGCGCGTGCGCGCAGATACACGTAGAGAGAGAGAGAGAGAGAAGAGAAAGAGACACAAACAATCAATCAATCAATCAAACAAACAAAGCAACAACGACAGAAAGAGAGAAAGAAAGAAAGAAAGAAAGAAAGAAAGGAAGGAAGGAAGGAAGGAAGAAAAGAAAGCGGACGTCCACCTGGGCGTATGGATGGCTGAATAGATAGGCGTATGGATCGCTGAATAGATAGGCGTATGGATGTGACAATTCAGAGAGGGATGGATGGATGCACAAACGAGAGAAGAGGGGATGGATGGATGGTCATTCACAGCCAGACGTTTTTGTCTCCTCTCTTGTTCGCCTTCTCCACATGCAGAGAGAGACGGTATTGCCATCTTGTGACTTTCTCTCTCTTTCTCTTTCTCTTTCTCTTTCTCCCTTCTGTTCTTGCTGCAGTGGGCGAGTGACAGGGTGTAGAGGAAGATCCGAGGGGGGACTGGTCACTGCAGGGTGGATTGAGATTTCTTTTTTCTTTTTTTCTCTCTTCATTCATGTGCGCCCTCCTTTCCGTGTGGAGGGCCGAAGGGACAGTGTGGGACGTGGAGCGTTTCTTTCCTCTCTCCTTCTGCCTTCATGAGGACAGACAACGCGACTGACTGACCTGGCTGCTTCTTTCTGTCTTTCCTCCTTTGCTCTTCTCCTCTCTTCTCTTCTGTTTCTCTCGGATAGGTAGAGAGCGCAAGGGCCTTTCTCCTTGTCTTCTCTGTTTCATCTCTGCCCCTCTTTCTTTTCCTCTCTTCTCTTCTCGTGTCTTATCTGCCAAGTCGTCATGTGTGAAAGAAAAGGGGGCAGGCAGGGGGTGAGGGAGTGAGGGAGGGATGGGACTGACTGACTGACTGAGGAACTCCCGGGCTGCCTCGGTGGGTGGAAGGAAGAAGAGAAGAAAGGAAGGAAGAAGTGGGTGGGGGGAAAGAAGGAAGGAAGGACTGTTGGATTGATGCCAAACAAACAAATGGGGCGGGCTCTCGAGAGTCCTTCCTTCATTCATTCTCTCTTCTCTGCTGCTGACTCCTTTCTTTTTGCCGTGCGTGTCTGTGGGTGTCTGTCCTGGTGTTTGCGTGCCTGTGTGTGTGTCCCTTTTCCGACACGGGAATTCAGGGAAGGAAGCACAGTTGGGATCGGGGAAAGATGGTTGCTTGGTTGCTTGGTTGTTTGGTTGGCTTCGATTGGATTGGATTGGATGAAGGTGAACCGAAGAGAAAGAGAAGGGAACAACTGCAGAGTGATTGAAGCCGAAGAAAGGACGTGAATGCAAGTGAGCATGATTGGAATGTTGAAGAATCCAGCAAGGAAAAGAACAAAAACCTCTGGGGGATTCTTCAATCAATCGGAAAATAGACAGACAGCTAGAGGAATTGAGAGAGACGAAGAGAGAGAGAGAGAATTCGGGCCTGTGAGTGCATGCATCGAACTTAGGAGGAAGGAAGAGATGATCGAAGGATTCCCTTCCTTCCATCTCAATTGATCGATCGATCGATCGATCATCCCTCCGCTTTCCTTAAGTACTCCGGGCAAGGATTTATCTTTCTTCCCTTCCTCTCTGTCAGTCGAGAGAGTGCGTGCTCCCTCATGCCTTCCATGCCTTCCATGGGAAAAGACAGAAACACAAATCGGCATGCAGATCTTTTTATCGATATGGCAGCTCCTCAATTGAATTGAATAGAGACTTCCTGCTTTGTATGATAAACAAATAACCTATTCATCCATCAAGTGTTCGTGCCACGACGGGAGAATGGAATTCTAAGAAAAGTCTCTGTTTTTCCTTCTCAATCTGGTAGACTTTCAACTGAACTCAGAAGGTGAACAAGCAAATGGCCGTATTGCGGAACAAAAGTCAACTCTGGAGAGATGGGGGGGGAGCTCTTGGAGATGCGGCTCGATGCACGGTCTCTCAATCTGTCCGTCCGTCGCTCTCATTCTTATGAGTGATGTGAAATAATAACCTGTCTTACTTATCCGTGAGTCTCATTCTCTCTCTCTCTCTCTCTCTCTCTCTCTCTGCTCTTCTGCTTCCCTTCTCTTTGCTTGTGTTTCCACTTGCTGTCTGCCCCTTTAATGCGAGTTTTTGAGGTTCTGTGTTTCGCCTCTTTTCTCTTCTTGCTTCGTCCCTTCTCTTCTTCTGCTGCACGCAGAGGTGGAAAGAATGTACAAAGCGAGAAGAGAAACGACAGATTTGCCCTTTCCTCCTCCTTTCTTCCTCTCTCCCTCTCTGGGCCTCTTCTCTGAGGATCACTTGAGGCTGTTGAAAGAGAGGGGAAAGAAAGGACAAAGCATGAAAGGAGGGGAGAGCATTGGAAGGCATGCGGGGGGGGGATTTCAAGTTCTTTGCATGCATGTAAGCGAAGCGAAGTAGTTTTTCTTGAACCCCGACCTTCTCCTCGTTTCTTTCTAGTGAGTGGAGACACGATTTGACTGGAAGGAGTTGAGAGTGAGGGGGGGTCCTTTCGTTCCTCTCTCACACACCGGCCCTCTCTTGTGTCTAAGTGAGATGAAGGGAGAACGACCGAGACATGCAAAGGCTTGCATTTGCTTATCGATTGAAGAATCGACGACCGAGGAAAGCAAATAAGGAAGACTTCATTTCTCAGATCCATACACTCAGTCAGTCAGTCAGTCAGTCAGTCTGTCTTCCTCTACGTTTACGTGTCCATCTATCTGTACAAATGGTCTCCCTCCAAGACGAGGAACGGGGAATCTTTCTGTCCATCTGTCGGTCCCTTCTTCCACAGATCGAGTTTGAATTGCTTTCTTTCTATTTTCTCCATCATCTCTTTTCGTCTTTCTTTCCATTGACCTTCAGACGGAGACTCGCGTCTTTTTTTCGGGTCCGTCTTCTCTTTTCCGTTTGGACTTATGCCTCTTCTTCTTTTTCTTCTTCTTCATTTTCGGACTTCGATCGTTTTCTTTCTCCTCCATTGAACGCCTTCCTTCCTGTTTTTTGCATCGTGGACTTGCCCTGTCTTCCCTCCCGTCTTTCCGTCTAGTGCCATATACTTGTATGCGTTGATTTTGATCCTTTTCTCTCTCTCTTTTGCCCCTCCTGGTCCGTATCTCCATGCTTCTTTGGCCTCTGTATGTCTCCTCGCATCGCTACTAATCACATTCGGTCGGCATCTGTATGATCTGCAAAAAGAAAAAACAACACATCGGTCAAAACTTATGCTAAGTAATCTTCGTTCCTTTTTTCGTTCCTCATTGACATTTTCTTCTGCATGGAGAAAGGCGTGCGGGCAGGCAGGAGTTCGTGACCTCTGTCAGCTGCTGAGGGCGTGGGTCGATTTTTGGAGCGTTTTTTCGTTGCTTCTTTTCTTCCTCCTCCACTCTTTCACACGCGCACGCCTACACCATTGAATGCCCCCCCCTTTTTCCCTCATTCCCCTCTCCGGTCTGAGCGACGGGTGTCTGTCTCGCTTGCGGTCTATCTCTTTCTTTCTTTCTTTCTTTCTTTCTTTCTTTTTTTTGTTTCTTTCTTCCTTTCTTTCTTTCTTTCTTTCTTTCTTTCTTTTTTTTCTTTCTTTCTTTCTTTCTTTCTTTCTTTTTTTTCATTTAGCTCTATTGTGTGTGGAGATGGGTGTCACAGTCCATCCATACACGTCTGTTGAGTACTTAAAAAAGCAATTAAGTCGATCAGTGAGGGGCAGGACAGGGAATCAAAAGAAAACGAACGTAAGGAAGCGAAACCGTTTGCATGCCTGAACAAGCTTTTTGTACTTGAGAACAAACGGACACGTACAAATTGGGCCTTTTGGCTGTTTCTTGGCCACAATGATTCATTCTCTCTTCTCTTAATTCTCCCCCCGGGCCCCCCTCAAGAAGATGTGGAGACATGTCGTGAATAGCCATGAGAGAGGAAGTGAGAGAGGTCGTAAGCATGCGCAGAGCATGCTAGCGAGCGAGCGAGAGAGAGAGAGAGAGAGAGAGAGAGAGAGAGAGAGAGAGAGAGAGAGTCTGTGTGCCGGTGTGTCGTCTATCTCTCCCCCGCTCTATTTATCTATCTATCTATCTATGTACATGTATCAATCTATCTGTCTATCTATCCATGTGCCTGTGTGTGTGCGTGTGCGTGTGCGTGTGCGTGTGTGGAGGTGTGAGACCGACAGGCGCATAGAGGATTTATGACCTTCACGGCCTCAGAAAAAAACAAGAGAGAAAGGAACAACCCAGGCCGGCTGCCCACACACTGGCAGTTCGATCTGAAACAAAACAAACAAAGACATACTGCCAGCAGGAATTAAGGGAACATGAGGCACAGCTGCATGGCCCCTGCAAGAGATTAAAGTGGAACAGGAATGTATTGAGGCGTGTGCATGGGACATCATTCCAAGACACAGACAGACAGACAGACAGACAGACAGACCAGACAGACATTGCTGCATGCGAGAGGGGAACTTAATCAAGTCTGAGGGTCTAGCTTCACCTCACATACTGCATTCATGCATACAGCATCGGGGAATGCATGCATGTGGGGCGTGTGAGACAATCAAGAACCAAGAAGTGGAAGGAAGAGGAGGGAAATGCAGAGCAGGAAAGAAGGCACAACAAGAAAGAAGACCGACAGGCAGGGGAAATCTGTGCTCACAGTGTATGCATGTGTGTGTGTGTGTGTGTGTGCGTGTGTATGTGTGTGTGTCTGCCTATCTTTCTGCTGGGATGCATGCATATCTTTCATGCACAAACGAGTGGAAGAAAAAGGAAGGAAGGAAGGAAGGAAGAAAGTCTCTCTCTCTCTCTCTCTCTCTCTCTCTCTCTCTCTCTCTCTGACCAATGCACACCGACAGACAGGCAGACCGCCATCAGAGAGGTACCGGCCTTTCTCTTGGGAGGGGGGGGTTGTGTGGACCAGAAAGAGGAACAGAAGAAAACAGATTCAATGAAAAACAATGAGACGAGACAAGGGGGTGGCCGAAGGCATCGGTGTGCTTTCAGATGACACGAAACAAAAAATAAGCCTGGTGGGGCGAGAAGCTGCTGGAGATTTAAGCGTCTTCTGAGCTTTTCTACTCACTGAATCACTCATTGAGTCATTGAGTTGTATTCAATCACCAGACCACATTCTCCTGGTCAATTCTGCAATACACACGCTTCGCTAAAGGTTGCCAAGAAATCTCCCATGCAGTGCTAGTGATGAAATGTCATAACATTTGTGGGTGTATAATAGCCAGTGTGTTGTTTGCATTTCTTCTTTCTTGTAGTGTTCTCTTCTTCCATTGTCGCCTTAAAAAACTAAAAGTTTGACCATACATTTTTAATGAGACTTCAATTTAATTTACAATGCCTTCTAGTTGTGAGTCTCTTTTTTCATTTACTATAACTTACACTGGCATTATATATATAAGTATTACAATATTAGTAATGCGCGAGTTAGATCGAGAATCGAGATGAAAGCGCTGAACTATTTTTTCAAAAAAAAAAAAAACTTAATTGGTCATTTTCACTTAATTTTTAACTTTTTTATTTTTTTTTATGTTTAATGATGTCAAACTGAAAGGTGTTGTTATAATTAAAGTATTGTTGATGTCTTGCACAAATAAACAAGTCTATAGCCTGAGCAACAAGTGTTGTCACACAAACAGTTGGTGTACACGCGTACTGAGTGCGAAACACTAGCTAGAACACTGGTAACGGGGTCAGACGGATGAGGTTTTCTCCCTTTTTGGGAAGTGGTTCACGGAATAGGGACAAAGCTAAGCCAGGCTCTTTTTTTTACCCGTCTCTTCAGCCGTCTCCATCATTTTCTCACCGTCTATCTCAAAATAGGCAGGCTAGAAGGAGCTTTGGGGCGAGATATGAAGGTGAAAGGGCGCAACTTAACCTAGCCTATCAAAGTGAAGTTCTCTGGCTCTTCTTTTATTCTGATTGAGCTAGATCGAGCTAGATTTCGGCAGAAAGAGGACAAGGCCATGCGTTAACAATTCTGTGTGAGAATGTAAGACCACTCTGCCTTGCCGCAGGAATTCAGTGAATAGCCGTTATGAGAAAGCCGTTCTTGCCTGTATTATCTTCTTTTGTGGGAGAGGACTGCCCTAGCAGTATGTCCAGCTGCGTATCGGACCAGCCGAACGTTAGACACTCATTTATGGGCCAATAGCGATGGTGAATGATGATAGCCCCTACAACAAAAATTTTGTGTTTATGCGCTTTCTGGTTGCCTGTTGCTCTATACGCGTTTAACTGTCTGCCTGTCCGCAAGTCAGACATGGATGCATTAGATGTCCTTCAATTGCGCTTTGTTCGTTGGGCTTTGAATCTGTCTCTCTCCTCTTTCCGTGTACCTACTCTGTGTACTGTCGGTCTACTTCATGCACGTATGCATGTATCGATGAGACTTGCTGGGTATTTGACTAACTTAAAACATATTGACCTCAAGATGCCCGCCTAGATGCCCGCGGGTGCCTGGTTGGCTTTAATAAATGGTGATTGTCCTTCCTCTATGATGCACGCACAAAAATTGATTGGGTCGACCGGATTGGAAGAATTTATGCCTATCAATCCAACCATCAGAAGAAGAAAGAAAGCCACCAAGGTTAGCTGTCTCCTTCTCTTAAGAGCAGTGATCAACCGGGAAGTTGATGAATGGATTGATGGTTGTCTAGAAAAGGCCGCTTCACGGGGGGCGGTTTTGCAGTTTGGCAGAGGCGTCAGACCGAATGTGTTCCAAACGTCTTATCCTACTGCCCAACGTTCGTCTCTCCTCTTCCTTTCCTCTACTTTTCCTTCATCCCCTTCGTCCCCCCGTTTCGTTTCCCTCCCTCGCGCTGCGATCTGGTCCTCAGGCCCTTTTTCAGCCTTGCTGTATATGTTGCTTGGTGGTCGCCCCCATGCACCGTACAGAGGGCTGGAAGACGCGGTTTGCCCTGTATGCAGGGGCAAAGCAGACGATCTACTGCACCGGCTGACTGAATACACAGAAACAAGAGCAGATCGAGAGGCTCTGAATGCAATTGTAGCCAAAATTGAAGCCAAATTAGACAGAGCCCAAGAAAGAGAGAGAAAGTGGTTGCTATCGATAGACTCCACCCCTCTAAAACACGCCATGCAAAGCGAATTATTGGCACGAATGAAGGTCACCCTGGCACTCAGACACTCACCCATACCGGCCCTGCGACTCTTGCAAAACATCTGTCTGCGCCCTCCATCGTAAGGCCTGCGATTCGATGCATGTGATGGTTACTTACCTCTCTTCCCGTCTCACCTTTGAATGTTCTTTTTCCGTCTCCCACATACATCTCCCGTCCCCCCTCTCTACCGGTCTTCCTGTCTGCCTCTACTACCTGTCAGTAAGAGTCTCTGTTGTAGTTGTCGCACTCCTCCCACAGAAGGGAAACGACATCAGCGATTTAGAAAGCATCTTCTAGATGCAAGGTGTTTAGAGTTGCGAGAGTGAAGCCCCCTCCCGTTGTATGATGCAGGTCTGGCAAAGGGGCAATAAAGCATTGTCCTAGACTCATGCACTGCATGATGGCCTATAGACCGATTAATAATAATAATAATAGACCGATTAATAATGATGATGATGATGATGATATATACTATTGTTTCTTTATTATAATAATAAATGAATGTTGTTGCACTCGAGGTTGCACTGTTATAGAACTGTTACTTTTGTATTACAAGCTACGTATTGCATATGGACCATATAATATGGTTGTTATGTCTTGATGGGAGTAATCATTGAAATGAAAAACAAAAATTAATAAATTTACCCTGCCTAGTGCCCTGCATGTATGGAGACTAATGGAGACCGTACATATTTTTTTTTTTTAATTACCCCTAGATTTAGCTAGCCCTAGATCTAATTAACTAGCTCTGGATAATCTCTGAATATGCATGACGATGGCGAGTCATATATAGACTGATAGTTATAATCTATTTAGTGCTCCTATCTATAGGCTCCTATAATAAAACTATTATTAAAACGTGCCGATAACTAGGCTGATGTCACCCCGATAATGTTTCAAAACTTTATATATTAGCATTAATTTGGGTAGGAAGTCAATCCTCCAGACGTTAATCCTATCTTCTCTTATTCTAGTCTAAATTCTATACTATATGATTATAGTCGAGTTAAACGACGAGTTCTTTTCTAAAAAAATTGTTTGATTGAGATGTTTGGAGATTTGGAAATCAACAAATAAAAAACAAAATATACACCAAAATGTAAAACACTTTTGATTATATCAATATATCCCTTTACCGAAAAAAAATTTTTTTAAGGCTTAATTTTCTATTAATAAGTGCTAATACAACTAATAATATATAAAAAATATGCACCAATTCTCATCGTGTATCTTCACTAAAAGCGGATCTCCTATCATTAAGTGTTAACAAAAAATGCATATCATGATTTTTAATCGCGTTTCTTTGCCACAAGCAAATCTCCAGGCTAGTCTCCAGGAAAAGTATCTCATGTCAACAAATGAAAAAGAAATATACACACACACATACGCACGCATGTGCATACACATACATACACACATATACATACACATACACATACACACATATACATATGTACGCACACACATACACACATACATGCACACAGTTGTTTGCACACAAACACATACACACACACACACACACACACACACACACACATACACACACATACACATACACATACATATATACATACACATACGTACATATATACAGACACACAGATACTGCCACACACATACACACACACACACACACACACACACACATACATACACACATACACACACATACACACACACACACACACATACACACATACACACATACACACATACACACACACAAACACAGACACAGACACACACACACATACACACATATACATACATACATACACACATACATATACACACACAGACATACACACACATATACACATATACATATATATACACCAATGCTTTTGTATCGCGTTTTTTGCCTGAAAGTGGATCTGCAGGAGGATCATCTCCTGTCAACAAGTGCCCAAAAAAAAAAGTACATCACTGTTCATCCTTAATGATGTACACAGCCTAGGAAAAACCATATTTTTCCTTATCTTTCCTCTCTGGGGCTCAACTGCTAGGAACCAGTCAAACCCGGAGGAGTTCAAACTCAATCGGACCCTCCTCTCTCCCCCCGAAAAACATCAAACTCATTTGGACCCCCTGTCCTCCCCCCGAAAGACAACAAACTCATTTAGACCCCTTGCCCTCCCCCCAAAGAAGTTCAACTCAATCGGACCCCTTTCCCTCCCTCCGAAGAACAGCAAACTCATTTGGATCTCCTGTTCTCTCCCCGAAGGACAGCAAACTCATTTGGACCTCTTTCTCTCCCCTCGAAGGAGCTCAACTCAATCGGACGCACCTCCCTCCCCCCGAAGAATATCAAACTCATTTGGACCTCCTGCCCTCCCCCCGAAGGAGAGCAAACTCATTTGGACCCCCTGCCCCCTCCCCCAAACCGGGGAAGAGGACTGCGTTGCATATGCATCCCCCCGGAAAGGCTGTCACCCCCTCCAGGAAAGAGTCGATCCCAAAGCGGATGCAGCAATGGGTGAGGGCTCCTTGTGAACCCCGGTGGCAGTGAGTGAGGGATCCCACTCTCACATCACATGTATATAAAAACTCTGTATGATTTCATGTCTCTCTGGACTGCCCTCACTCAATCAACAAAAACTCGCAGACCAAAACTTTTTTTTCGTTTTCGTGTCTTTCTCTGCCGAGTCGGAGCCGACTCACGATGGAGTTTCCAGCCCTCCCTTCCCTTCCTAAGATGTGCGGCGACGTCTGGCCCACCTTTTCCCCCCTTTTTGAGGGCTGAAGAATTTGAACTAGGCAACAAATGAAAAGAATAAGAAAGAGAGGAGGAATCAAAGATGCCCAAATGTTAATGCAGACGGAGTAGTTTCTTTTTTCATTTCGGAGGCTGCTTCATCAGAACCATTTTTTTTTTTTTTTTCCTTTTCTCTTCTGATTCTGGTACTGCCGCTTGGGCCGCTGAAAGGTCACAAGACCTGCTGCACACAAGGACAGACGGACTTCGGGTCACAAAAAAAAACTTTCCTCACATGGGGTGAAAAGACGCAAAAAGAACAAGACAAAGAAAATCGAGAAAGATTTCTTCTTATCAATGGTTCAGAATCCCCCCTTCTCTTTTCCTCTTCTCTTCTGTCCAAAATATTCAATGCCCCAGTCCCTGAGGGGGTTATCGATGGTCATCGAGGGTCATGCCTAGCGGTCATGCAGGTCCTTTCTAGCTCGAGGCTTGGCCGCAGGATTTGCCGGGGCCCTGCATGGGCCTCGCGCGGTATTTGTGTTCGCCGCCGCGGTCGGGCCGCGGGGGCGGGCCGGGCCATGCCTGCATGGCCGGATCGATCGATCGACACAATTTTTTGTGGATCGCGATCGATCGGCGGAAGATTTGGGGAAAGACTTTGATCGAAAGACTTCATTTGCTGATCTCTTGCAAGTGACAGCGCGTACAGCGCAGATATTCCCCTGATATATACCACATATGAATACTCTGGAAGACTTTTGGTACAGAAAAGAGAAGCACGCCTTCTGATCCGTGCTGTGGCCTGATAAAACGAAACGAACAACAGACGGACTCGATCGAGAGCACTGATTCTTATTCTCGTTCCAGCATCACACAACGTTGAGGCAAACTCGCAGAGGCACGCAGACTCAGCAACCCAGAGAAGTGCCGTCTGAGTCTCTTCCTGCTGGGGAGCGCCCAGAGCGTTCGGCTTCATCGTCTTTCTTTGGCTTTCGCAATCGAAAAATGATCCTCAGGTTTCTTTTTCTGCCCCTTGCCTGTCTGATTTCAGTCTCCGTGGCATGGAGCATTTTCCCCTTCTCTCCCCCTCCTTCCACTGCAACCGAAGTTGTGCCTCAGCAGGCACAGCAGGAAGAGGTCCAGTATGTGGTCGGACAGGTCACAGCTCCCTCTATCGGAGCTGCAAAGGCAATTGCACGCAACCTTCTTGAGGCCAAGCTGGCTGCCTGCGTGAATATTGTTCCCCAAGTGGTCTCTATGTACACCTGGGAGGGGGTTATTAACGAGGACAGTGAGGTTTTGCTTGTGATCAAGAGCACCAAAGCCTCCGAGCCCTCCATCGTGAGTGCCGTCAAGCAGATGCACCCCTACGACGTCCCCCAGGTCATTTTCTCCCCCATCTCCAGCGGCTCCTCGGATTACCTGTCCTTTCTCTCTGCAAACACAGGAGGAGAACAGGGAGAGGGAGGAAAGGAGTTCCCGTCTCTCGATGAGAATGGGGAGGAGAAGAGGGAAGAGGTGCAGGCAGAGGAGCGGCAGTTGAGAGGCGCAGAGACTCCTGGAGATTCCGATGCTCCTGCTGACTCTGACGTCGCCATTTTCGCTTTCCGGGAAGGCACGGCAGCGGGACAGAAGATCAACGTGGCCGTGTCTGTGGGAAAGAAATTTGCGGTTCGGATCAAGGGCAACGCCACGACAGGGTACGCGTGGCAGCCCCAGTCTGTGCCTGACGAGTTGGTCACATACGATGGCCAGCAGTATGAGAGTCCAGACACGCGCATGATGGGTGCGAGTGGTCACTACATGTTGTTCTTCACAGCTAAGGGTGCGGGGAGTGGGAAGATCAGCCTGAAGTACGTGCGACCGTGGGAGGACACCGCGACTCCCCTGCACACGGCAGAGATCGAACTCGAGGTGTCGGCATGAATTCTTCAAGAATGAAATGAGGATCGATCGAGTGGGTGATGGGTGCATGTGAGAGAGAATTCATGTAGGAGAAGTCAGAACAGCAAACGCTGATTGGCTGATGTATTCTAACTGACTGATTTGACGCTATCGCTGATGGACTGACTGTTGGCGTGAGAAGGGGAATCTCGGAGGAAAGGAGAAGCGACGGAGGGGGGGGTGACAATAGAAGAGAGTCTTCTGACAATGAGAGCATTGCGTTGCTGATAGGTACACGAGTGCACGTCTTAGAGTTGCTTTGCATGCTTGTCACATTGCTTTCGTTCCTTTCAATATTTCTTTTGCTTAAATTCTTCTCGTCTGTCCTCTGTCAATCCATCTTCAATGACATCTTGAACGGGATTGCCTGCTAGATTGCCTGCTTGCTCCTGATTCAGTGATTCACTTCGCTACAGTCAGTGATTCACTTCGCTACAGTCTTAGTTCTAGTCTTAGTTGTTCATTCCAAATTCTTTTTTATGTTTTTCTTCTCTACCGGTACGTACTTTTATCGCACTATAGACCGTACTACTAGTAGTAGCTACCGCATTGGTCTAGGCCGCTAGGCGCTCCTTATCAGGACTTAGGACCTGGTCACCTAGGAATCTAACTAAGAATTCAGACAGGAATCTATTCAATTTATAAACACATTTAAAAACCAAAAATTATGTATACTGTATACAGAAAAATTTAGCAATTTTTGGAAGTCAATGTCTCATCAACTATAATCAGTCAGATTCGAACTGTAACAACTTGATGTGCTTATAGAATCATAATAGTATAGATATAGTTCATATCAACTTCATAAGAAAGAAAGAAAAGAAAGAAAGAAAGAAAGATTTTAAGAAAGAAAGAAAGAAAGACAAAAAGAAAGAAAGAAAGAAAGAAAGAAAGAAGGAAAGAACGAAAGCTTTTAAGAAAGAAAGAAAGAAAGAAAAGAAAGAAAGAAAGGAAGGAAGGAAAGAAGGAAGGAAGGAAGGAAAGAAAGAAGGAAGGAAGAAAGGAAGAAAGGAAAGAAGGAAGGAAGGAAGGAAGGAAGACAGATAGGGGCAAACCAAGGGGAAAAAGCTGATGGACAGACGGACACAGCCGGTTGACGCACGCACATGCACACACACATGCACACACACACACACACACACACACACACACAGAGAGAGAGAGAGAGAGAGAGAGAGAGACACAGAGAGAGAGAGAGAGAGAGAGAGAGAGAGAGACGTAAACGTCATTAAATTGGTGAAGAAGCATAGAAATCAAAAGGCTGCCACGCATTGAATTATGTGAGTCTGCATGGGGTGGTCTGGTGAAGCCAACAAAGGCCCATAGAGAGGCCCACCCTGCCCTTATTGAGACGTCTGCCTCTAGCTCCGCATTCATGAAGACAAACCGACCCGTCGAAAGAGGCGATCCATACATACATCTTGAGTGTGTGTGATTTCGTCCGCCCTTATTTTTCCAGCTGTGCCTGTGCCTTTTATGCTTGCAAGAACTCCGATGAATAAAAGTGCCTTGCTGCCACACCAATTTATTAGCAAGAAGAAGAAGAAGAAGTCTCCTTGCTACCTTTGAACAAGGACCACACATGCAATCGATCAATCCCTGGGAAGAGCCCCATATTGTACACTCATGGACCACGCACAATTAGTTGCATTCATATCCATCCACACATTTTGGTGGATTCTTACTTACTTTCTCAAAACCTGCCGAACCACTCATCAACACATGTGTGAATTCGAGGGAAGGATCTCCGTTACACAGACTGCCTTGTGTTGTTTAAATGCATCCACGTAGACTGACTGGGCACACCAACGTAGATTCACAGACGTTGAGGCCGTCTGGCGGATTCCGAAAACACGCATGCAGCACAATTAAACAAATCGGTGTCTCTGCCGACGCACTGATTTCTGAACAGGAAGTACACCGTTCCTCTTTGACATTTCCTGAAGTCCCTTCCTTCCTTCCTTCCTTCGCTCTCTTTCGCTGTCTGTGTGTACACAACACAAACAGACACCCCCCCACGCGAACATGGCCTCACCCACTCACCCACTCACTCAGTCGAGTGGTGTTCAAGAAAGAAACCGCACTGGCTGAAAGAATGCACGAACGAACGAACGAACGAATTAAGTACTTGAACAAAAGAACTGAAAAAAGTGAAACAGTCGAATGTCAGTAAGGTCTCTTCTCTCTCTCTCCCAACTGAGTTGTCCCCAAGACATTCCTTTTTTTCTTTCTCCTCGATCATCTTTCTTTTGTTTCTCTCATCGTCCCTCCCCCTTAATTAACTTTTCCATCCGAGTCCGTCTCCCCGAGAGCCTTCCGAGGCCATCCGGACCCTGAGTCCCCTAAGCCTAAGGCTTCTCCTTCTCCTTCTGCCCCCCCTCCCTCAACCTTTTCAGATGCCGTCTCATCCTCCTTCTCCGAGGAGGCCTTAGGGGTGCAGTAGATCTTCACAGCGAAGAGAAGAAACACAGAACAGACAATCAGGGACCCTCCCACCAGACTCCCTGCGCCAAGAGGCGTTCCCATTACGAGGGCCTGCACGCACAGTCACATACACACACACACCGAGTCGGGCACGCACGGATGAACAGAGACGGCCATGTTAGAGGAGGTCATTGGGGAAAGAAGGCAGAGGGGAGATGGAAAGAAGAGAGAGAGAGAGTCTTATTATTATACGTAAGCGTGTGACTCCAGACACACACGCACACACTTTCGCATCATCAATGACCTCATGGAAGAAAAAAAATTGCAGAAAAACCGAAGATTGTCTGCCCCCAGTAGGTCAAAAAAGTGTTCAAATGCGCCGAATGGGTCAGCACATGCCAGAAGAAAGGAACACAGGGAAAAATGTACACAGAGAGGCTCCGCCAGGAGGGCATCAAAGGATCAAGGAAATACCTAAGAAAGAAAAGGGAAATTAAGTCAAAAGGACCCTCTCAGTCCAATTCGAATAGGTGATGGATATAGGGTTTCTATTTTCCCTTCTTCCTTCTCCCTGCACTTTTTTTGCAATGCAAGCTGAAGAAGAACAGAGAAACGCGATCGAGCCCGTCTCACACATCAGTCTACACGACACCTTCATTCACGATGCCCCACAACAAACAATCAAAATTCCCCCCACACCCTTCTTTTTTTACCACGCCAACCTGCAGCACAAACGAGAAGGGTGTGTCTAGAACCATGGCGAACGCCGAGGGCCCGACTTTCTCCAACACCACCGCCACTGTCCAGAAGCCCTGTGCCCCAAAAGCACAAACCCCCACCAGACACGCCATCCCCCACCCCCCCCACAGAGGGACTCCCGCAATTCTTCCCAGGACGGAATCATCGACTGCCACACAAAAAACACAAACAGAGAAATACCACACGCACACACTCCGTGTGCAAACACAGTCACGGTCATTGGAATCGCCTGCAACCGACGAATGCACACTATGGCAGTAGCGGCAATCAACGCCTGCAAGATTGCGAGTGCGACTGCTACAGGCCGGCTGATCACAGGTCTGTCTGCGACGTCGAGATCAGATGGGGTCAGCCCGACAGGCTCCAACACAACGGCGAGAAAAGGGGGGCGTGCAATGATGAGAGCCCCCACGACTGTGAGCGCCCCAGCCAGCCAGACGAGCCAGTGCAGCCTCTCCTTCAGCCAGACTCTGCCGATCACTGCTGCCACCAGAGGGTTGCAAGAGTTCAACGCACTCACATCTCCCAGAGGCAACTGGGAGAGGCAGAAGATGAACAGAGTGGCTGCAGAACCACCCAGGAAAGCCCTTCCAACCCAAAGAAAGAAGAAAGTCTTCAGGTCACAGGGACCCAGAAGGCCCACGACTGCACACACACCCAGGCATACACACACAGATACAGATCGCTGCGTGCAGGAAGAGTTCAGGTCCCCACACCTCACATGCCTCTACAAAAACGGGAAACATGCACAAAAGCACACCCTGACCTTTCTCCTCCTCCTCTGCAGTCGTCAGCACGCCCCCCTTTCTCCGTCTATTTCGACAGAGCCTCCTCACAATTCTCTGAAAAGAGTACACAACTGCGCAGAGCAGAGCCTGCACGAACCCCCTGATGCTGGTGACCAGAAACGGATTCCGGATGTGTACTGTCGCAAGTTCAGAGGTCAGTGCCATGAGAGAGAACGCAAACGCCCCCAACGCTGCACAGATGAGACCGCCAAGAGAACGGAACACGCGCCACCACGACCCACCCGTCTCCCGTCTCTGCCCGTCTCTGCCCGTCTCTCCCCGTTTCATCCTTCGTCCCACCGAGCGTGGCTGCAGACGGAACTGTAGAGGGAGCATGAGAGACCCTGGACCCCTGTTTGCCAATGCGCCCCGCCCCCCCTCCTGCCGCTACTCCTTCTCCAACGGCCCTCGACGTGACTTCCGTCTCCTCCGTGGACCCTCTCAACCCGTCTCCTCCCATCTCAGCGAAGAAAGACAGAGAACAGCTCTTCCTCTCTGCCAAGAAAGACCACAGAGCTGTTCCTGTCACTTCTCTTGCCACATTACGAGCGAATCGGAATGTCGAAGCACTTGTCTACAGGGCATGCGCACTCTTTTGCAGGATATTCTGCAGGTGCGTGGTCGAAGTTTCATGCAGCCGGCTATAGCCTCATGCACGGAACTCGCACGCGACTCACGATCAATTTCGCATGCAGTCGTGCAACGGGCGGCGGCGCATGGTTCTACTAAAATGCTCCCGGGGAGCGCATGCCGTGGCCCCCATGCAAAAGTTCATGAACTAGCTGTTGAATTTCGTTGGCCGGCTCCGCCGGCGGCCACGGTATCTGATTGGTTGACGTCCGTTGGCCGGCTCCGCCAGCGGCCACGCGCGGTCTATTGCAACCTCGCAAACTTTTGGCATGTACTTGAGCTTAGGGGGGTACTACCACTTTTAATATACCGTCGGCCGGGGGCTATGGCATGGCCACAGTCGCGCCACGGCGCTGGCCTCACGGAACTTGCGACTCTTATATAACGGTTGCGACATAGTGGAGGCACGCAATTCACTATGTATATATCTAGGCATATATATGTTTTCAGGTGGGTAGAGTTATGCAATCAGAAGTTTTTGCATGTTTGCATGACCTTAGCTTTTGTTTGGAGTCACAATTAGTAGTAGTTGCAATTCAAATCTCAGTTGCGGTCCAACTTGCGAACTTTATTTTTTACGTCTCTAAGACTGATTATCACTGATAAGTTGTGATAACTAACTGAAGACTACTAAATGCCTATCCGTAGCGACTTCTAGAACCATAAAAAAAATCAACATTCTTCAAACACGTACAGGGACTTCTGAGAGTGCACATATGCAGCTAGACTTTGTTAGTTAGTCTGCCTTGCTGTACATTGCTGCTGATATCTGCGTGCACCCTAAAATAGTTCAAAATACTTCTGTGGGCGTGCAGCTCTACAAACTTTACTAACCCACACCTGGTTAATGAATTAATGCAGTGTTTTGTATGACACACTCAGCATAAATTGACGAGTGAGGTCCTGTAGGTGAGATCATATAAAGGACATTTACATAAACAAAAGAATTGAATTCAATTGATACACACATGTTTTTTAATAGTAATATTTTAAAAGTTTTTTATTGATGTGGACCATCTCTATCATTCAACTACTTGACTTCACTTTGATTACGAAAGCGTGACCACGGATCAGTTTATGGTCATGCAGTGCTTCCTCCACGCAGCAAGTCCTCTCTCTGTCTTCCTGGTGCTTTCCTAGGTGCTTTCGTTCCCTTCATTTCTCAGATGCTCGTCAGGCGCAATCATAAGTTCGTCCGTTCGTCCCTGCTCTTTGCAATCTCATCTAAACTCGCATCTCATCTCATCGCGACGCCCTCGATCAGGTAGGTTCCCTCTCCCTAAGGTCCTTCCTCACTTTGGTCCTCCTCCTCCTCCTTGGCGCATCATGTTAGCCTGCCTTTCCTGTGCCTGCCGCTGCACTTCTTTGGCGCTGGCCCCCTTGATCTCCATCTGCCTCCGCATCTTCCTCGGGATGTTCTGCCCCGTGGCTGCCTGCTGACCCGCTTCAGCCTGCAGAGGACAGGAGGGAGAGTGGAGGACAGACAATCTTGGTCGGAGTCACTCACACGCACACCACCTGGGGAACAAAAATGTAGAGGGGGGGGGTGCAAAGAGACAGAGGGACAGAAAACAAAAAGCAAAATAGTAAAAAAGGAAAAAATGAAGGAAGGAAGGAAGGAAAAAAGATGCACAAAAAGAAAATGCAAAGATGGCGTGTAGAAACAAACGAATGAATGCTTCACAGAAAGAAAGCAGCGTGGAGAGAGAGAGAGAGAGAGAGAGAGAGAGAGAGAGACCTGTCCGTTGACCCACCCACTCACGTACCGCCGTGTTGAGAGCCTTCAAATCGTCTGGACTCATTTTCTTCAAATCTTCCACGCTCTTTCCCTTCAGATAGTCCATCGACCCGAAAGTCTTTTGGGTCTGTTGCTTCATGGCCTTTCTGATCTGCGTTTCGCGTAGAAAGAAAGAAAGAAAGAAAGACAGACAGACAGAAAGAAAGAAGCAAACGTTCGCATGAAAAGAGGGTATTCAATTTTCGCTCCGTGTGTTCATCCAAGTATCGAGAGAAGCAGTGAGCCCACATTTTCAAAAAAAAAAAAAAAAACGAAATGGACAACAAACCAAGGAGGGAGACGATGGACAGAAGTCCCCCTACGATAGCCATGCAGCTCTCCAATATTCAGTCTCCTCAAAAGGATCTCGAACAAATTCAGCCAACATGGATGCCCCAGGACAGGGACGGAGGGTCAGTAGGGAGGGAATAGAGAGACAAACACACAAGACAAAAGACCGAAGCAAGGAAGGAAGAGAACGAAGGAAGGAAGGAAGGAAGGAAGGAAGAAACCAAGAGAGAAACATTAGGGAGATACCAGAAAGATCAAGAGACTGACAGACTGACCTGCATAAATTGAGTAGTGAACGACCGCACCGCGTACATCGTCAGACCCGTTTCTGCTGCAATTCTGGTGATCCTCTCATCAGCCTGCTTTCCTCGAATGAAGGCCTTCGGATTCTTTCGCTCCCTGCAATAAATCACGAAGAAATTTGATCACCCAGACAGGCTATCTGTCAAAGAGTAGACCAAGTCTCCATGCGAACAACACATGACTCTCTCTCTCCCCCCCTTACGCACACACACACACACACACACACACGCGCGCGCGCGCGCGGACGCAGATTCACTCACACACGCACGCACAAACGCACACACAAGCGCACGAGCACATGCACCGCACACGCAAAGAGAGAGAGAAAGAGAGAGAGGGGGGGGGGTAATTCAAGAAAGAAAGGTGGGCAGTAGGCGAGAAGAGAGAAAGGAAAGGACTCAATGCGTAAACACCACGTCGCTTTGCAAACAGCGATTTTTTCTCCTTCTGCACAGTTTCCTTCGGGCACTTCTTTTCTCCTCCTTTCTGTTGTTGCTTCCTCACGTCATTTCTTTCTTTCCTTCGTTCGTCCTTGTCGTTTCCTTTCACTCAGTCACGCACTGACTGACTGACTCAGGCGTCATGGCGGCGTGGATTTTCCGAAAGATTTTGAGGTTTTGTGCGGCCTTCCTGAGGACATCGTTGTTCATCTTGTCGGCCATCCCGGGCAAAAACTCGAAAATCTTGCCCACCCCTCCCATCTTTCCGATCGCCTCAATCTGCAGGTGCGGCAGGAAGGCAGCAGACAGAAGACGAACAGGACAAAGGAGGGACGCAGGAAAGACAGATGAGACAGCGAGAGAGAGAGAGAGAGAGAGAGAGAGAGAGAAGAGAGAGAGAAGAGAGGGAGGGAGAGAGAGAGAGAGCAGATGAAAATGGGGACATGGATTCATTCACACAAATGAAGAGGCTGATGGAGAGGGCGCAGGAAGGGTAAGAAGGTGAAGACGCGTGAAAAGAAAAACAGTTGCATGCTGACACAACTCGCTCTCTGACACCCTGAAAGAACCAGCAGACCTGTGCTCCAGAAATTCACATCTCCAACAGCATCGTGCCTTTCGAAAAAATCACTCACGTCTAGATGATGCGAATAAATAAATAAAGAAAGAAAGAAAGAAAGAAAGAAAGAAAGAAAGAAAAAAAAAAAGAAAGACAGACAGACAGAAAGAAAGAAAGGAAGGAAGGAAGGAAAGAAAGAAAGAAAGAAAGGAAGGAAGGAAGGAAGGAAGGAAAGAAAGAAAGAAAGAACAACCCAAACGAAACGAACAAAAAAGGTCGAACGAATCCTACTCTCCCTCCCACCTCCTGCCCACGTACCTACCTACCTGTCCCATGAAGTCATTGAAGTCATACCGGTCCTCTGCGACCTTCTTGAAGATTTTCACTTGATCGAAGTTCGTGGAGTCGAACGCGTCTTGGGCCTTCTCGACCAACGTCATCATGTCTCCCATACCCACAATGCGACTGGCCATGCGGTCAGGTCGGAAGAGCTCAATGTCCTCAACCCTCTCTCCCACACCCGCAAACTTGATGGGCTTCCCGCTCACCCCCCGCACCTGCAATAGAAAAGAAGGAAAGAAAAGAAAAGGAAATGCATGTAGTGCAGAAAAAAAATGGTACAAAGAAAGAAACACCTTCGTTCAAAAAACTGAAAGGAAGAAATTCAGCGTCTCTCTCTATTCTGTGGCTGAAGGGAGAGGAAAGGACAGCCTCCTGCCTGAGTGCCAATTGAATGAAATGACAAAACAAAAAATCAATCGGGCGGCAGTCAAACCACGATGGATGCAGAAAGGACCTTGCAAGGTTCATTCGATCACTGTACGCTCTATTTGGACTGGACTTCAGCATGCCGGTTTGTCTATGTTCACACTCACTCGTTGATTGGTCTCTTCTTCCGTCCCGCCCTCCCTCCTAGCGATCGTCAGAGACCCACGCCATCAGACCGAGAAGAGACAAGGCAGAGAAAGAGAATTGCGCGACCCGTCTTCCTGCAGTCTCCTTGCCTATCTATCTTGTTGGACTAACTGACTGCCTGACTGTCTGACTGACCGAAAGCGCTGCCCCCCCCCTTGTGTCTCCATCCAATTTTGTCAACACGGCCCCCGTGATTCCAATCCTCTCGTCGAATTGGCGGGTCAACGCGGCAGCCTCTTGGCCTGCACACACAGGAACAGAGACACACACACACACGGAGGAATAGGAAGAGGAAGGAAACAGCAGGGGAAGGAAGAGATGGGCATGGGTCTTGAAGGAAGAGAAAAAAGAAAGCTTTGACTCTTGCAAGGTGCACTGACTCGACTTCGAAGCACAAATTGAATATTTCGTTTCGTCCGCTCGCCTTTTGATCCCTCCCGCAGTCTAGACATCCAGGAAGGAAGAAAGGAAGGAAGGAAGAAAGAACGGCATGGAACCTTCAGAGAAGAGGGAGATGGAGAGGCACACAACCAAAGCCAGACGACGGACAAATGGGTCCGATCCCCATCCCACCAACATACAGACCAACAGACAGAGAGAAAGATGAACACACAGACCAACACAAAGACTGACCCGTCATCGCATCGACCACCAGGAGGGTTTCATCAGGCTGCACTCATTCATTCATTCATTCACTCATTCATTCATCCATCCATCTATTCATCATCCCATTTCTTCGTTCTCTCCCTTCTTCCTTCATTCACGTATTCATTCATTCGGGCAACCCCAAATCTGGATGCTGCTGCAGAAAGGATGAAACGAGACTGCAGGGGAAAATTCCAAGAGCAGTTCGAGCAGACACACCACGAAGAAGGAAGGAAAGAAGAGATGACTGACCGAGTGACTGAATGGCTGAATGAATCAGTACATGAATGAATGAATAAAAAAAAGCATGAATGAATGCATGAATGAATGAATGAATGTCTCACAGGATGGACGAGCCGAAAATGAGAGGGCGCATGCACAGCAGAATAAAATCAAAGCAGCGAGCTGACCTTGACTGTGTTTTTGATTCGAGCCAGTTCGTCCATCAAATCTTCATCTATCGCCTGCCTTCCTGCCGTGTCCACAACCACCGTGTCAAACCCCTCGTTCTTCGCCTTCTCCACCGCCTCCCTGGCGATGCGCACAGGGTCGATGTCGGCTCCTGGGGCGTAGACCTGTATGCATGCTCTCGGGAGGGATGGACAAAGATGTTTTCTTCCTTTCAATGAGAATATCTTGGTGTACTTTCTTAACATTCTGATTTGTACCCCCCCAAGACCAAAAGGGATCGCCGAAACAAAAGAAAGAAAGAAAGAAAGAAAGAAAGAGAGGAAGGAAGGAAGGAAGGAAGGAAGGAGCCCTCCTCAGTTGGCTGGTTGGAGCGAGAGAGGAAAAAAAAGAAAGGAGAGAGAGAAAGGACATCTCGAATAAACAAGTACGCAAGAAAGAAAAGCGAGAGAAAAGAAAAGAAAAGAAAAGGAAACAAACCAGACCGACCGTTGTGTTCGTTTTCCCTCCCATCGTCACCAACTGGTCGATGGCTGCTGGTCGATAGACATCCTGATCGACAGAGAACACACACACACACACACACACACACACACACGCAGAGGTGAGGCAGAGGCAGGTGTCGAGAGAGAAGGGGTTCAGAATAAGGAGGTCGAAACGGCCAGGCATGAAACCAAATTGCAGAAGGTGACGGAGGAGAGAAGAATGCAACATGTTCCCCGCCACCCTCTTCTCTCCTCATGCATCCCCCCTCCCCTCTTTCTTTGTCCTCTTCTCATGCACACACACAGAGAGAACATGGTCATGACAACCGTCTCATTTCCTCTTTACCTTTCTAACAGGTGAAACGAGCGGCGGAGCGTGTTTGTTGGGTGAACGAAGAGAAAGGGATTGAGTTGCGACGGAGTGATGGAGACGAAACGAAAATCCATGAACGGACTTCGGAGAGAAAGGAAGGGAAGGGAAGGGACTGATCTCTCTCTTCTTGTCGATCAAACAAACATTCAGCAGAAGCCATGCATGTGCATTCGTTCAACTGTCTGCTTGTTTCTCTCTCTCTGTTTTATGTTATTAATATATCTTCCCTTCCTTCCCCCTCACTGACCGCTGCTACCAGCAGAACCTTCTTCCTTGCGGGGTCCTCCTTCTTCGCACAGTAGTAAGCCAACTTGGACGCGAACGTCGTCTTTCCCGTTCCCTGGAGACCCGCCAGGAGGATCACTGTGGGCCTCCCGTCCACCCGTCGTGCCAGGGAGGCGTCGCTTCCTCCCAGGACTTCTTGGATCTCGTCCTTTACTAGTTTGAAAAACTGCATGATGCAAGGTTGCAGAAGACGGAGAACAGTGCACCGGCAGAGAGAGCAGGACAGAGGAGAGGAGAGCTCCAAGGAAACAAACGGAACACCGGGCAAGAATCAAACACAAACTTTTTTGTTTCAACGAGACCCCCAGAGAGGTTGGACGTTCATGAGACCCAAAGGGAAAAACTTCAACGCAAAAATTCAAATGCGCCTTCCACCATGAAGAAAAAAGCCGACCACGCCACCACTTCGGTGTGTGACGCCGTACAATAAGAATTGAACCTCTCACGGTCTCAGAACGCCAATCAGAAGACAATTTTTCATGCAAGAAAAAAAGACAGGAAGCAAGGAAGGAAGGAGGGAGAAAAAAGAGAGAAATAGAATGACTCCCCTCGACTGACTGACTTGTTGCTGTGCGGTAACGCCTTTCAATTTTCTCACTCCGTCTGCTTTGAACGCGACGGTTTTCACGAGAGCATTGACAACTCTGATATTGCAATCCGCATCGACGAGAACTTTTTTGATCTCTGCCAACGCGGGTTGTATGCTCTCGGAGTTTAGCCTCTCGATGCCTGCGATCTTCTCCATGCCCGTCTTCAGACCTTTGGCTACTTGGTCAAAAATCATTTGGGGAGCAGTCACCCCCCTGCAATTTGTTTGGGCCAGTCACGAGGACGGGCACGCAGTCAGGAAACAGCAGACGAGGAAATCATGCAACAACAATTCAGTTTGAGCACGGGAAAGCGACGCGTAGGAAGGAAGGAAGGAAGGAAGGAAGGAAGAACACAGTTGCATGTCGGGAAAGGATCACGAGGGGAGGGAAAGTTCCCAGCAGCGACAGCACAGAAAGGGCAGGGCGAAGACAAAATAAGAATAGTGCATACCTGCACAGAGCAGGAGAAGTCTGCTTGATACAAGGAGAGGGAGGGAAGGAGGGGAAGGAAGGAAGGAAGGAAGGGAGGGAGGGAAGGAGGAAGGGAGGGAAGAAAAGAAAGGGAAGGGAGGAAGGGGGGGAGGGACGGAAGAGAAGGAAGGGAAGGGAAAGACGGGAAGGAAGAGTAGATGGATCGTAGAACTTCCCCCCCCCCCCCC
>JAHBMJ010000261.1:7500-23041 GCA_018398765.1 Chromera velia | reverse complement strand
CCCCCCTCTATCCCGTCTCCTCACTGACCGTCTCTGTCTCTGCCTCCGAGATGAGACGGAGAAGGGACTGCTCGACTGGTCGAGAGAAGGACGCTGGAGCGTCACAAACCCGACACGTCCTGCATCCAGAGTGAGGGGTCACACACAGGATGGACACGGGGGGAGAGAGACAGCGTGGCGGCTCAGACTGTCTGTCTCTGTCAGGCGAGCAAAGCAACAGATGCGCAGAAGGAGACGGGGAGGAGAGCAAGACCAGACCAGACCAGACCTTTGTCTCGATATACACGGCAGAGTGCGGCATTGAGGAAAGTCGCCATCAGCACCCAGACAAGTCTGAGTCTCAAAACGGAGACAGACATCTCGCGGCGTCTGTCTGCCGGCTCTGCAGAAGCGGGAAACCTCAAGAGCTCGTGCGAAAAAGACAGTCAGTCGGGTAGAGAAGCAACGTCAAATGTCCGTCAAAGAAGAAGTTCCTGCGTCTGTGAGTGGAACTGCTTGACAGCGATCGGCTTTTTCTCTGACACTGAGACTCTTTCATCCAGATCGACGCTGTCAGACGGCCTGGAACAACTTAATTTTCATGCATGCAGGGTATCGGAATGTAGCTCGGACTCGCTCATGCAGTCCGGTGCATGGAGCATGCATGCGCCCTTCAGCTCGGCCCCAGCTCAACTCCATGCATGCAAGTTAATTTGAGAGACCGAGAAAGACCACAAAGATCGGACAGACTTCACAAACTTTTTGACGTTTACATACACTCCTTCAGTCACGCGCCATAGACACCAAGTTAAACGGAACGATCTGACTCCATCACAGTTAAAGCAAGAGGGGACGACAGGATTCTGTTTAGGGAGTGATTTTGTCAGTCGGGAACCAAGATCGGAGACGGCTGCACTGTAATTTAAATTGGGAAAGACTGACTGCTAATCGTTCAAATATATATCGCTGCTCTGCTCTGAAAAGCAAGCCCTTGGAGAGAAGGCAAAAATGTACTCCGTGTGGAGTTGTTTGGTGTATGGACTGCTGGGGACTCTGCCTTCGTTCTGTCTGAGGGAGAGAGCAGGTGAGTGCCTTGATTAATATCTTTGGCGACAAAGAAGAGTCAGTGCCATGCAGTCTGATGGTTGCATGTGTGGGTCCGTGTTTCCAGGCTTCATCACTTCACTCCAATCGAGGCCACGACGGCAGGATGGCCAGAGAGGGGGGCTCAGGGCCGAGCAAGTAAGTAGGTGGGAGGCTGTGGGTGCATTTGGTAAGTAGGAAAGGGGAGAAGGGTAGACGGGTTCAGATTCTCTCGGGGTGAATTGTATGCTGGGTGATGTGTTTGCTTTGTTTCGGTCGTCCTCCTCTCTGCATTCTGCCTGAGAGACAGTGGATTGTTGAATATCCTTTTCCTTCTCTGGGTTGCGTTTCGTTTTCGCTTCTTCTTATATGTTGCCAACGAGAATCCTTTTTTCATTTGCTCCGTGTCCTTTTCCGTTGCCAAGGAAGTCTCCAAATCGTCCAATCGACTATGTGTTTTTTCTTTCTGATTTTGGGCACTTGCCTCTTTGCATCTTCGCTGTGTTGGAATTTGTTTTGTTTCCCTCGTCCCTCTCCGGCTGTTCTTTTGCCTTTTAATGCAAGGTCTTCTGAAGATATCTTTACTTATTCTTGACACTGAGCGTCGATGTAAAAATGGGCGCCTGCAGGCGATTTGTGGCAGTAAACGGTGCGTGCGTACGTGCGTGCGCGCGCGCGCGCGCGCGCGCGCGTGTGTGTGTGTGTGTGTATGTGTGCGTCGTTCGTGCGTGCGTATGTGTGCACAGTCTTATCGCATGCATGCCAGAGCATGCCACGTACATGTCAACGATCAATGAATGAATGACTGGATCAACTGCAGCCAGAAAGAGAAACGTTGCGATTTGACCCCCTCGACACCGAGCACCTTCCAACTACCGAGGAAGTTGATCATGTGGGGGTCAGGAGGAGAGAAGGCTTGGGGAGGAGGAAGGACAAGTTCAAACTCAACGCCAACGAGAATGTGCAGTTCCCCTCTGAGCTCCTCCACAAAGAGGCGAAGCAATGGATCAGGGAGACGGTCGCCCTCTGCAAGTCTGTCTGCCTGCCTGCCTGCCTGTCGCTCTTTCTGTCTGTTAAGTACGTGAAGAAAAGAAGGGAGAAGAAGAAACACATTGTCTGTCTGTCTGTCTGTCTGTTTTTCTACCTTTCTTGTGTAGCATTGCCAAACGGAGAAAGAAAAGGGTTCGTCTGAGTGTCCGACTGTCAGTGACTGGGCGCTCAGCCGAACTCGCTCAATGTGTCTCTTCCCTCTTTGCTTGTTTGTCTCTCTGTTCGATTGTTTGTGCAGGCCCGACAGGGTCGTGTTCTGCGATGGTTCGGAGGAGGAATACAAACAGCTGTGCGATGAGATGGTGCGGAGTGGAGCCTTCATTCGGTTGAATGAGCAGAAACGGCCGAACTCTTTCCTTGCAAGGTGGGGGGAGGGAAGCTGGTCGGGGTGTCTGCCTCATGGAATGTATGGATGGATGCGGAACCGCTCGGCCGACCGCATGGAGGGATGTGAGCGTATCTTGTCTCTTTTCCTTCTCGTCTCTTTCTTCCTTTGCTTGTATCAGATGCTCAGATAGATACCTTTTGGCTCAGAATGGCTCTTCTCTCTCTCTCTCTGTGTGTGTGTGTGTGTGTGTGTGTAAGTGTGTGTGGTGTGACAGGTCTGACCCCTCTGACGTTGCGCGCGTTGAGGACCGCACGTTCATCTGTTCTCTGTCGAAGGAGGGCGCGGGTCCGACGAACAATTGGGCAGAGCCCCGGGAGATGAAGAGAAAGTTGAACGGCCTGTTTGACGGCAGCATGAGGGGCAGGACCATGTACGTCATTCCCTTCAGCATGGGGCCTGTCGGATCGCCCATATCCAAGGTCAGTCAGTCAGTCAGTTAGGCGGCATGCAGCTGCCTGCCTGGCTGTCACGCATCTGCTTCTGTACGGTCTTGTGTTGTCTTGTATCTGCTTCGATCTGTACGGTCTTGTATTGTCTCGTATCTGCTTCTGTACGGTCTTCTATCTGGTATTGCGCGCAAAATGGTATCGGATTGGGTTTCTTTGACGCAAGCATTGTGGCAACACGAAAAGTCGAAGTAGACGAGTTCGTATCTGCTCTATTGGTGTTTAAGTGAGTATTGTTTGTATTTGTTTGTTTGTTTGTGTACCGCTTGCAGATCGGCATTGAGATTTCAGACTCGCCCTACGTGGTTGTGAACATGAAGATCATGACACGGATGGGGACACCCGTCTGGAAGGCCCTAGGCAAAGACGGCTCCTTTATTCCGTGTCTCCACTCTGTCGGTGCCCCTCTCGAGCCAGGAGAGAAGGACAAAACCTCCTGGCCCTGCAATCCCGACACCAAGTACATCGTGCACTTCCCTGAAGAACGCAAAATTGTGTCTTACGGGTCCGGATACGGAGGCAACGCCCTTTTGGGCAAAAAGTGTTTTGCCCTCCGGATAGCCTCCGTACTTGGAAGAGACGAGGGATGGCTCGCAGAGCACATGCTCATTTTGGGTGTGAAGGCCCCGGAGGACTCTGAGAAATCGTACGTCTGTGCGGCCTTCCCCTCGCAGTGCGGGAAGACCAACTTTGCGATGCTGCAGCCCCCCCAGGTGTACGAGGAGGGAGGTTGGGAGATCTCCACTGTGGGTGACGACATAGCGTGGATCACGGTGGTGGATGGGGAGATGAGAGCGATCAATCCTGAGAACGGAATGTTCGGTGTCGCCCCTGGCACCTCTCCCAAAACCAACCTGGCAGCCTGTAAGGCAATAGAAAGAAACACGATCTTCACGAACGTCGCCTTGACAGAGGACGGGGACGTTTGGTGGGAGGGGCTGACAAAGAGCCCTCCTGAGGGGAGGATTATTGACTGGAGAGGGGAGGAGTGGGACAGGGAGGGGGGGAAGCCCGCAGCCCACCCGAACAGCCGGTTCACTGCCCCCCTCAATCAGGTGCCATGCTTTGACGAGAGACAGAACGACCCGAAGGGGGTGCCTGTGTCTGCTTTTGTCTTTGGGGGAAGGCGCACGCAGGTTGGTACGAACAATGATTGATGGTTTGATTCTGTCTGTATAGTATTGTAGAGGGAGAAAATGCACGTGAATTGTTTCTCTTGGACAGAAACGATCGCACGTCCCCTTATTTTCCATTCCGGTGTTCTTCTCTGAGCTGAAGATTTTGATACTTCCTGGGTTGAGGGAGGGAATAGAGAGAAGAATATTCGTTCACCTTCATACGGCCGTGTTCATTCATTTGAATCGAATCTATTTGTGTGAGGGGGGACGCAATGCCGTCCTGAACGAAGCCGGTCGTCTTGGCAGCCCTCTCTCCCTCTCTCTCTCTCTCTCTCTCTCTGTGTGTGTGTGTGTGTGTGTGTACATGTTGGTGTGTGTGCATGTGTGTTTGATTGACGCACGCAGGTGATCCCTCTGGTCGTCCAGTCGTTCAACTGGGCTTTTGGGGTCTATTCCGCAGCCACGATCGGGTCCGAGACCACGGCCGCGGCCTTCGGGAAGCAGGGGGTGGTCAGGAGGGACCCCTTCGCCATGCTCCCCTTCTGCGGGTACCACATTGCGGACTACTGGAACCACTGGCTGCGTATGGGCAGGAAGGTCCACGCAGCGCCGCGGATCTTCAGCGTGAACTGGTTCCGCAAGGATGGAGACGGGAAGTTTATCTGGCCGGGGTTTGGGGAGAACATGCGGGTGCTTGAGTGGGTCCATAATAGAAGCAAGGGACGGGCACCGGCAGTGGAGACGCCCTTTGGGTGGATGCCTGAGTATGGTGGGATGAATTGGGAGGGACTGGAGGGTTTCTCAAGAGAGAAGTTTGACAGCCTGATGAGTGCAGACAGAGAGGACTGGTTGAGGGAGTTGACTGATCATGAGAGTCTGTTTGTGAATGTGCACGACAGACTGCCAAGAGAGTTCACTTTCATAAGGGAAATGATGCTGGCCTCGCTCTACAGATCCCCCGAGCACTGGCATCTCGAGTGCTTCGAGAGACCCACTGTGCAGTCTGATCGTGCAGAGGGGCAGTCCGATAATGAATGACTGATTCAGTGAGTGAGAGATGAAGTAAGTGAGTTAATCAATGGGAAGAACGAACGTCTGCATCCACAGAGAAGGAAATGAAGAAATTAAGGAAAAAAGAGAATCATGCGTCCGTACGTTCTCGATAGTGAAAGAGGGAATCAAGAGAAGGTGGAAACAAAATTGGACCCACTCAGCCTGTGGCTTATGCCATTTATTTAAACCGATGGGATGTTTGTCTCCATGCCCTTGCCTCTCTGAATCCTGTCAGCTCCCTCCGATTCTGTCTCCCAAAGGACTTTTCTTTTCTCCTGAGGACTCGAACTCTCAGTTCATCGAGTGGGTGGTCAATCAGCGATGAGATTCCCTTCAATTGTGGAAGGACCTCGCTTCAGCACCCGAACAGAAAGGCAGAAAGTCAGACAGGTGGACGGAGAGACAGACAGACAGACAGATAGACAAACATGCAGATCAACGGACAGACAGGTGGACGGAGAAACAAACAGTGAGATGGATGGGTGGACAGACAGACAGGCGGACAGACAGACAGCCGGGGGGGCACACAAGACGGCTCAAATGCACACAGACTGACAGAGTGAAGGCGAGGAGAGACAGAGAGGAAGGACAAAATGCCGTGAGAGCAGGTTTCTGTTGAAAGCCAATGCTCTCCACGTGAAATGAAGGAGAGGAGAGGAGATGACACGGAAGGCGTACTCTTCATGTCACTTCATCCATCTCTGCCGGTACACAAAGCAGAGAGAGAGAGCATAGACAGACATAATTGCATTCGGTTCCCTTTCCTTTCCATCCTGTCTCCTTTTTTTTCGCCTGTCTTACCTTCAGAAACTTTTCCTTTCTTTTCTTCGTGTCGCGTAACGTATCCCGTTCGATCAAATCCGTCGTCTCTTCTCTCGCATTCTTTCTTTCAATGAGTTTCTTTCGGCGATCTTTTTTCTTTGAATTTCATTTGCTGTCCCCCGTTCTTTCTTCTCCCATCCCCTCCCTTTCTCCTTGCTCTGCTTTGATTCGTTTTTTCTTTTCGCCTCACACGTCCTCTTTGAATGCTCGAGCGAACCGTTTTGGCTTGGTTTTCCTTGTTTCACTCTTTTGCGGTGACTTCCTTGAAGTGGCTGTGTTTCTTTTTCCTTCCAGAGCCATGCGGGGTAGCCCTGGAAAGTGGGTTTGGACGTTTCCGTGTAGGGGGTGGCACGGAGACGCCTAGCTCTCTTTTTTTTCCTTCGTTGATTCTTCTTCCTTTTCAAAGAATCTGAAACAAATTGGGCAGATCTTGTCGACACGTCCGGATGAGTACTCTCTCACGTACGCGTACGTGCAAACCTAGACAAAGCTGTGGCTGCAAGTGGAAAGAGTCCATGCGCGGTGATCGAGAATGAAGCGGCCGGACTGCATGGCACGATCGAAGAAAGAGAGATCGAGGCCCTGTCCGACGCCTTCTTCTGCATGGTGTTTGGTTTCTCGTCTGCATGTATTGGCTTGAAAACAGGCATGAGAGCGTGCCCATGAGTAATGCAGAAAAAGGAGTCTGAGAAAAGAAGGATTGAAAAAAGGAACGAAGAACGGCAGATCGAGTAAACCGAGCGGATCGTTTTCGTTCACTTTTTGTCCTTCTCCCAAATTGGTGCTCTAAATAAGGGTTTTAAAGTTCGCGTTACTCTGAACTTACTCAAATCCGCCAGTGTATTCATAAAGGAAATGTCGACTGATTTAACTCCCTGCATGTTTTTAATTTCAATTTTTAAAGGCTGATCAATCACTTGCGCAAATTGCAATGCAGTTTGATTCGCATTAATCTTATTTGAAATTTGTTCCCCAAAGCATTCAAATCACAGCATTGATAATTGATTGAATATATATTATAAAACACAATATAAAATTTTTTTATGAGAATGTTTTTTCTTATGTACAAATTTGTTTGTTGACTGGTTTGTCGATTTAACTCCATATGTTTTTTTTTTTTTTAATCAATTTAAATTAGAATTTAAAGCTAAATCAAAGAATGAAAGTTGGTTTTAATAATAGTCTATGTAAATAAGTCTATGTGGTAGTCTGGTAGACTAATACACTATTCAAAGTTCTACAAATACAATTTTATTAAATTGTTGCAGCGGCATATTATCATATGCATACGGTATCATACTGCTATCAAACTTTAGATCAAACTACCTCGTGCGATGCCGCGCAAAATCACGTAAAGTTGTGGTACAAACGTACTAGTACTACTAGGCTATATATGGACTTATCGTACCTAGAGGAGCAAAATTATTAATTTAATGCCAGTGTGTATATTACTAGTTAAAAAAAAAAAAAAAATGAGTTTATTAGATAAAAGGGGCGGCGTTGGACCAAACTGATCTAGTAGACTTAGTGAAGACTTATACTAACTAATTGGGTCCTACGGGCCTTATATTGGGTCAAAAATTTGGTTTGAAGTCCTAAAAAAAACTTCGGATCGCTAAAGCGCTCCTAGACTACTATTTTTTAATATTGAAGTTACGTATATCACTTATAAAAGAAAACAACAGAGCTCTGTATAAATAGAAAGTTGTCTGCCAGTTTTATGTTAGATTTGCTTTACTAGGATACTATAAAGCTGTGACGACTGTGTTGAAGATATGCTTCCTGAATAATAATAATAATATGAATTAATTTTGTTCTAGATTTTGTCCCCCTAGGTAGTATTAAAGAGTTATAATTATTAATACAATATAAGTATCAATATAACTTGAAATTGATAGCTTTAGCGAATATTGAAAACGGTGTTAAGAATAGCGAATGCTATGCAATGCATCAGATAGTCACTGTATATGTTCTGATTTGATGCTTTGTTCTACGTGCCGACTCAGAGTTTCGATCTCTTGGCGGAGTCTTGTATGTCCATCTTTTGATATTTCTTCAAAGTTGACATTCACAGACAACGCAAGCACGACCATATTTCCTGACTTGTCTTCGGATGGGCCTCAGTCCTGTGCTGTCCAAAACTCCAAGATCCTGCTTGAAGCGCCGCTGACGCGGCCCGGAGAGCAGTGTCGATCGAGTCGGCCATGCAGATGCAATGGCAGTGGGACAAAACAAAGTTCAAACTAAAAAGGGGACTTCCCCCACCCCCCGGCCTTCCTCTGCAGCAGTCTCCCCAACAAGGCCTGGGCACATGTACTTGGAGATACAAACATGTGCGGGGATAGAAAACGATAGAAACCGAACAACTAAAGAAAGCGGCGGGAACAGCGAGGCAAGTCATGAGGACTCTGCCAGGCAGAAAGGAGAGTGGTAAAATAAAAGAGGGACTCCAAGATAAAGACAGACGGAACATCTACCCATTGACAGATCCGATGGCATTGCCACACTTACACATCAAGACAGTGCTCTTTCCTCATACAGAGAGCGTGCACCTAAACGAAGCCCATGCATGAGAACAAAAGAAAGTCTCAAGGCATTTCAGTCTAATCTTGTGCAGCAGAAGCGTTGTTGGCAGTTTCTTCTCCTCCTGTCTGTCTGAAGAGAGTCAATACACGCAGAGAGACATAGAGAGCAGCAGAAGCATTGTTGGCAGCTTCTTCTTCTCCTCCTGTCTGTCTGAAGAGAGTCGATACATGCAGAGAGATATAGAGAGCAGCAGACACGTTGTCGGCAGTTTCTTCTCCTCCTGTCTGTCTGAAGAAAGTCAATACACGCAGAAAGACATAGAGAGCAGCAGAAGCATTGTCGGCAATTTCTTCTTCTCCTGTCTGTCTGAAGAGAGTCGATATACGCAGAGAGACATAGAGAGCAGCAGAAGCATTGTCGGCAGCTTCTTCTTCTCCTGTCTATCTGAAGAGAGTCGATATACGCAGAGAGACATAGAGAGCCGCAGAAGCATTGTTGGCAGCTTCTTCTTCTCCTGTCTGTCTGAAGAGAGTCGATACATGCAGAGAGACATAGAGAGCAGCAGAAGCGTTGTCGGCAGTTTTTTCTCCTCCTGTCTGTCTGCAGAAAGTTGATACATGCAGTGAGACATAAAGAGCAGCAGACGCGTTGTCAGCAGTTTCTTCTTCTCCTGTCTGTCTGAAGAGAGTCGATACACGCAGTGAGACATAAAGAGTAGCAGACGCGTTGTCGGCAGTTTCTTCTCCTCTTGTCTGTCTAAAGAGAGAGCAGCAGAAGCGTTGTCGGCAGTTTCTTCTCCTCTTGTCTGTCTGAAGAGAGTCGATGTATGCAGAGAGACATAGAGAGCAGCAGAAGCGTTGTCGGCAGCTTCTTCTTCTCCTGTCTATGTGAAGAGAGTCGATACACGCAGTGAGACATAGAGAGCAGCAGAAGCGTTGTCGGCAGTTTCTTCTTCTCCTGTCTATCTGAAGAGAGTCAATACACGCAGAAAGACATAGAGAGCAGCAGAAGCATTGTCGGCAGCTTCTTCTTCTCCTCCTGTCTGTCTGAAGAGAGTTGATACATGCAGAGAGACATAAAGAGCAGCAGAAGCGTTGTCGGCAGTTTCTTCTCCTCCTGTCTATCTGAAGAGAGTCGATACACGCAGAGAGACATAGAGAGTAGCAGAAGCATTGTCGGCAGTTTTTTCTTCTCTTGTCTGTCTGAAGAGGAGAGAGAGAGAGAGAGAGAGAGAGAGAGAGGGAGAGAGAGAGAGAGAGACTGTCACAATCGCAGGAGAAGCTCCTCGGTTGGATTTATTACCTGGCTTGATCTTCCTCCAGCTTCTTCCCGCCCATCTCGTTGACTGATGAAAGGACTGACCTCCGGGGTGTTACTTCCAGGGGTCTTCCAAGCTCGGAATTTCTTGATCACCGGTGCTGTGCCTCGCTTCCACTTGTCCTTGAACGCAGACAAGCAGACAGACAAGCAGACAGAAAGGCACATAGGCAGATAGGCAGACCGACAGGCAGACAGACAGGCAGATAGACAGACAGGCAGATAGGCGGACAGGCAGATAGGCAGATAGGCAGACAAGTAAATAGACAGACAGATAGACAGATAGACAGCTAGGCAGACAGGCAGGCAGACAGACAGGCAGACAGACAGGCAGATAGGCAGAGAGACAGACAGGCAGACAGGCAGGCAGCCTGAGGCAGATAGGTAGGCAGACAGACAGGCAGGCAAGCAGTCAGGCTGACAAGCAGACAGGCAGACAGACAGACAGACAGACAGACAGGCAGACAGGCAGGCAGGCAGGCAGACAGGCAAGCAGGCAGGCAGGCAAACAGGCAAGCAGGCAGGCAGGCAGGCAGACAGGCAGGCAGTTAGACAGGCGGACAGGCAGAGAGACAGACAGACAGGCAGAGAGACAGACAGACAGACAGACAGACAGGCAGGGAGGCAGGTAGGGAGGCAGGCAGGGAGATGCAGGGAGGCAGACAGGCAGGCAGGCAGACAGGCAGATAGACAGACAGACAGGCAGACAGGCAGACAGGCAGGCAGGCAGGCAGGCAGGCAGGCAGACAGATAGGCAGACAGGCAAGTTTTCTCCTGTTTTAATGGCTTTGATGAAGAGAGGGTCTGTTGGGCCGGGTTTCTTTAGTCCAAAAAAGATACGGATGCGATGCAGACGGCCATAAGACATGGGGTAAAACAATTTGGAGCGAAGACATTCTGGCAGTTGGCCACACAACTTGCAGAGGGTACAAGTATGTAGTATCCCACAAAAGAGACAGTTTTTGGATACTGAAGAGCATTTGCATCAGCAGACTACATCAGTTTTTCTTTTCTCCAACAACAGATCGAATTAGAACTTTGGAAAAGTTAAGCTTTTGTGTATGCTGACCTGGTTGGTTTTCTTGAAGTAACTCCCCCATTTATCTTCAACTCCCAAGGGGTTTCATGGGCGCTGAAGAGTTTTATCTGCTCTCCAAGAGGCTTGTCAACTTCTCAATTATTCCATAAAGCTCCGCTTTTCCATTAACCATGGCGATCAGCAATACAAGCAACTGCATGTATATATATAATCTATACATATACATTCATGAGCAAATGTAAATGTACGATGGTTCCAGTCCGGTGCGAGCGTGTATGTTAAGGTGTCAATTCATCTGGTGACACTCGGACTGTGCAAAACGAAAGCCTAGGACGAAAGCGTGAACCTCAGAAGAGAGGGTTTGGCTTTTCATGGGGTCTTTCGCAATCTTTATATGTCTCTATATATCGAAATGCACGTGTATAGACAGTTGCTAAACAAACCATAGTTCGAGGTCTCTGCGTGCACGTTCTCGCTTTCTTTTCTATACATTAGGAGGCAGATAGAGAGACAGACAGACAGACAGACAGACAGATTGACAGATAGACAGACAAACAGACACGCAGGTAGGTAGACAGACAGACATACAGCTAGAGATACAGAGATATGTAGACCATATATCGCCTTTCTCTAAGCTTTTTTTCCCTCCTTTTCCTCATGAAGACAACCGACAAAAAAGACAGAAACAAAGACAAAGTCACATCACCGCAAGTTGGACATATATGTTATAATAGTAGTAGGCAGAGGATCGCATTAATTACCTCAAGAAGCATATATTAATATATATATATATATATATATATATGCAAACATGGCCTTAAAGACAGATTTTTGCAAAGGTGACGAGTTTTTTGGAAAACGATGGTCCCGAGAAGTGGATGTTTGCAAAGGTAACGAGTTTTTACGAGGCAAATTAAAGTGACGAGTTTTTATACGCGTATATACGCACGTGATACACCATCGCCCCCGGCGCGTCCCCCCCCAAAAGCCGACGTACCTATAGCGACCTTGGCCGGGGCGCTCCGTCGCCCGTCAATCGGACCTTACATACGAAAGACCTACCTAGGCAGCCTCCACAAACAGCTTTGTCGCCCTCAAAGGCTCTTATAAGACCTACCTAGCTCCATCCAGCCGGTTGCTTCGCTGTCTGCTTCAGAGGTACAGTGAAGGTAGCGGTCTTTCACAGCGGTCTTCGCCGTCTGTCGAGGAGGAGACCGTGCCGTCTCCTGCCGTTTCTGACCGTCTTCGAACGTCTCTGGCCATCTACGCGAAGCAAAGCTGTCCAGCCAGTCTATAAACGTCCCAAAAACTTCATTTGAATTGTGCACCGACGTCTCTATGTTCAGGAGAGTCTGCAGGTGACTGTAATGCGCAAGTGTGCAGATCTTTCGTGTCAGGCAGCGATGCAGTCAGTCAGCTACTCAGCCAGTCAGTGTGCAAGGAAGTTAGCAAGTCAGCCACTCAGCCAGTCAGGCAGTCACTCAGCCTGTAAGCCGGTCAGTCAGCCACAGAGTCAGCCTATAAGCCAGTCAGTCAGTTAGTCAGTTAGACAGTCAGCGAGTTAGTCAGCCACTAAGCCAGTCAGTCAGCCAGTCAGTCAGTCAGTTAGACAGTCAGCGAGTCAGTCAGCCGCTAAGCCAGTCAGTCAGCCAGTCAGTCAGTCAGTTACACAGTCAGCTAGTCAGTCAGCCACTAAGCTAGTCAGTCAGCCAGTCAGTCGGACAGTGAGCCAGTCAGTCAGTCCATCAGTCAGTGAGTCAATTAGACAGTCAGCTAGTCAGTCACCCAGCCAGCTAGTCAGTCAGCCAGTCACTCAGCCTGTCAGCAAGTCATTCAGCCAGTAAGTCAGCCTGTAAGATACTCACTACGGTCCCGCACTTATAGTAGTTCCTACTACCCCTAGGCAAGGTATAAGTACAGACTACAAGGTCTACTATCAATCTAAACTCTAAAAACGCTTGTTTTAAGCTTTTTACAACATGTTGATTCAAGTTTGTAAGAGTTTCTTATACCTAGATGAGAGATTGTTGTTGGTTCCTGGTGATAAAGTCATGTCTGAGCTTTTAGTTCTCACGTTTACCAAAAAGCCTAGGAACCCCTTTTTAGGAACCATGAAGGAACCGTAAGGAACTAATAAGAACTGAGATGTCTCTGCAAAGAAATACATTTAAAAGAGGCTGTAGATAAGTTTACAACTGATTAAATGCAGACACAAGTCGTGCGAGCTCGCTCCCCTCCATAAATACGCTTTTATCGACCTCTTTAGCCCCATGAACCCAAAAAAAGACCGATGAAACTGTTGTTTCATCCTCTCAAATGCGTCGAGGAGCCCTCCCTGGCCCTGAATTCGACTACAATTAAAGGAGATCGAAAGTTTGGTGAATCACAATGGCTTCTACTGTGTGTTCAAGTCTGAAACCAATACTAAATTAAGTGGACAACTTCGTTAAGCACTTTTCGAGAGAGTCCGTCATTACACATCATTCAGACGCAAAGAAAGTAACCTTTACAGAAGATGGCTTCCCTCTTGCCTAGTCTAAAGAAACAAGCAGCACTAATATCACTGAAATACAAGGAGTGTCTCAGGCTAATTGAGGGACTGAATTCTTTATAGTTCCTTAGGCAGTTCCTAGCTAGGTTTCTAGCAACTTCCTACTGAATCCTACAGAGTTCTTTGGTTCCACATGGTTCCTACTTGTTTTTTAGAGTTCTTCTATAAATTCTAAGGTTCTTGTTTGACTTCCTAGCAATTTTGATATTCTTATACTTAATCTAGGTCGTTCATAGTTCCTATGGCAGCCTTAGTTCAGAGTGGTCAGGAACCGTATTTTAGGAACTTAGGAACCAAACTGCCGGACACCTACTTTTTGTGTGAAAACTAGTGAGAACCGGTCAAGAACCAAGCTAAAACATGTCACAATAGACTTTTCAGACATTATAATATATTATATTTGATCAATTTTCTTATAGACAGAATCTGTTTATCACTTTTGATACTAGGAACCGAGTGGACATTACCATAAGCCGCACACAGTGCGGCCTCGTAGAACACTCAGACAGTTAGTTCGCCAGTCAGTCAGTCAGTCAGTCAGTCAGTCAGTTAGTCTACCAGTCAGTCAGTCAGTCAGTCAGTCAGTCAGTCAGTCAGTCAGTCTGGACTCAGTTAGTCAGTCAGTCAGTCAGTTAACCAGTTAGTCAGCCAGTAAGCCAGTCAGTCAGACAGTGAGCTAGTCAGTCAGTCAGCCAGTTAGTCAGTCAGAGTCAGCCAGCCAGCCAACCAGCCAGTCAGTCAGCCAGTCACTCAGCCAAGTCAGCCAGCCGGTCAGTTAGTCAGTTAGTCAATCAGCCAAGTCAGCCAGTCAGTCAGTCAGCCAAGTCAGTCAGCCAGTCAGTCAGACAGTCAGTCCGTCCGTCCGTCCATCTATCCGTCCGTTAGTCAGTCCGTCCGTCTGAGATTCAGTCAGTCAGTCAGTCAGTCAGTCAATCAGTCCGTCAGTCAATGCGCCAGTCAGTCTGCCAGTAAGTCTGCCACTCACTCAGCCTATAAGCAAGTCAGTCAGTCAGTCAGTCAGTTAGTCAGTCAGTCAATCAGTCAGAAAGTCAGTCAGTTAGTCAGTCAGCCACTCAGTCACTCAGTCAGTCAGTCAGTCAGTTAGTCAGTCTGCCAGTCAGTCCGCCAGTAACTTAAAGTCTACTAGTCAGTCAGTCAGTCAGTCAGTCAGTCAGTCAGTTAGTCAGTCAGTCAGTCAGTCAGTCAGTCCGAGAGTGAGCCTGTCAGTCAGTCAGCCAGTCAGTCAGACAGTGAGCCAGTCAGTCAGTCAGTCAGCCAGTTAGTCAGTCATCCAGATTGAGTCAGTCAGTCAGCCAGCAGGTGAGTTGAGGGTGCATGGAGCTGTAAGCAGTGGGGGCATTTTTGCATGCAAAGTCGCCCCACTATTACAAGTGGGGGGGTTCAGGAGGTACAGGCTGGACGGCATTCCAGCCCCAGTCTCACTGTCCCATTGGTTCTAGTTCAAGAGATATGCCTGCATGTCTGCATACTTGCCTCCTTTTCTGTGCATGCAGGTGAGTTGAAGATGCAAGCAGTGGGGGCGTTTTGTAGGCAAAGTGGCCCCACTGTTAGTACAAGTGGGGGGGGTCAGGAGGTTCAGGATGGATGGCTCTCCAGCCCTAGTTTCATGGTTCCATTCTGTAATGTTACATTATTGCTATGTAGAATGAAAGTGGTGGTAGGACTACGATGTATAACCTGCATTACTTCCCATCTGAAAAAAGAAATATTCATAACTTTTGAACTAAAACGAATTACGTCTATGGGTCGAAATGAAGAGAGAATAGTGGAATAGTCCAATAGTACTAGCCCTGACTAAGAATAGTTGGAATAGGCTATTCCATCATATAGAATAGTAAGAATATTTGACTATTTCACTATTCAACTATTCTAGTATTCCACTATTCTACAATTTAAAGAATAGGTGAAATAATGCACTATTCCACTATTCTGCTTAGTCATTATTCCACTATTCTTTAGCTGAAAGAATCGAGTCAGACAGTCGATTCAGACTCAAACAAATAGGAAGGAAAAGATCCGAGTGAATTTCATATACTGAATGAAACCTCTCCCTCCTCTTCTTCCTGAGTCGTTCCAAGTCTGGCGTTGAAGGAACACATCAGATCTAGCATCAGATACTGATGTCCACTCCATCTTCGGACTCGTCCG